>APFE030182731.1:29789-64308 GCA_000404065.3 Pinus taeda | reverse complement strand
AACACATCACTGTGCACAAGTTCTAATATCTGTTTCACCCTCTTACTACCAGAGGGGAAACTCACCTGATTTTGCTTCTCATATACACAATTTTCATAGAAATCAAAATCCAAAGAGCTATTACTCATACCCTCTACCATACCTTTACCATGAAGTATTCAAAGGCCATTCTCTCCAATATGTCCAAGCCTTTGATGCCACAACATGGTCTTCTCTCCAGAGACCACTAGATTTTCTAATCCACTTTTAGGAACCACAAAACTGTTGCACCCATCAATAATAGTGCTACCTTGCAGCTTGTAGAGAGTTCCAATTCGAACTCCCCACATCAATACCGATGCTCCCCGAACCATTTTGTAGGTATCATTCTTGAACACTGTTTTTACACCTGCATCACCAACTTGCTTACATAAATCAGATTTCTAGCCAATGCAGGAATATGCAGAACACCTAGAAGTGTTCTAATCATTCCATCTTGCAACTTCAACTTTACTTTTCCGTGACCAATGATTCTAGCCTTCCTATCACCCCCTAAGAAGACATCACCACCATCATATTTCTCATACTCGCAGAACCACTCTCTATGGGGAGTGAAGTGAGAGGATGCACCTGAGTCAATCAACCATGCGTCATGATCTACATGTGTACTTGAAGAAGCCAAGTACACATCCCCACCTTCATCTGAGGTGGTTTTCACCTCTGCAGAAGGAGCATCATCAGATCCTTCCCTTATCAGGAGCTTTAGATTTACAGTCCCTTTTGTAGTTCCCTTCCTTTCCGCATTTCCAGCACACCACCTTTACAGGTTTTCCTAGAGATTTAGATATCCCACTCGATGACTTATTTTTGTTTATGTTCTGGGACTGTCCTCGTACAGACAAGGCATCACCATTTTGGCTCTCCATATTTTTCTGTCTCATCTCCTCCGTCAGCAACGATGAGACTATTTCATCAACCTAGAAGGCAGTTGCATTGCTACCAATTGCAATAACCAAACTATCTCACGAATCTGGTAGAGAACACAACAAACTGATGCAATTATCTTCATTTGAAATTTTAATATCAACAAATGCTAACTGACTTACCACAGTATTAAATGTTTTCAGATGCTATGTCACCGAGTCTCCATCTTTCATCCTCAGGTTATATAGCTTTTTCTGCAGGAACATTTTATTCACCAAAGACTTAGATTGGTACAAAGTCCCTAACTTGTCCTACAAATCCATCATCGTAGCTTCCCATGATACATTCAACAATACTAAATCTGAGACACACAATAGTATTGTGCTCTTTGCCTTTCGATCCAACTTCTTCCATTCTTCATCAGACACTCCCGTTGGTTTGGTACCTGGATCTACCATGATCCATTGATCTTTATCCACCAACAGATCCTCTATCTTGAGTTTCCACAACTCAAAACTCTGACCATTAAATTTATCGATCTCTATCTTTCCACTGCTCGCCATCTTCTTTCACCACCAAAATCGATCTCGCAAATCTCCCACTGAATAGGATTTACCACAGGCCTGAGTGAAACCCCTCAGCAACAAAAGTGTCCCCTTGAAGCCAAAACTACTCTGATACCAAATGTAGGTTTTAACCCCATACAGAAATTACCTACATATGAATTCTAAAACATAGAAAATAAGCAATGCGAGAGCATAACACATAAAACACATATACACAGAGATTTTCCCCTGGATCCCAAAACCAAGACTACCAACTTGATTTTTCATTATGTTTGTTTCAATGTTATAATACATATTTATACATGCCGAAGCATCCAATACCATGGACCAAAAACCATCGCATCCAATACCATGGACCGAAAACCATTGTGTCCAAAAAACATGTGTGCAAATCATGCACAAAACCATAGGTGGGTCCGCCCAACCTAACATAGGGTCCAAACCAAAATTTTCCAGGGCGTTGCCCCAGACCCCATAAAGTGGGGTTACTAGTACATCTCAAAACCCTTGTGACTTCCCCTCTAACCCCCTCGGTTAACTACGTGGGCTAGTTGTGGAAAGAATATAACAAAAACAAACAAAGTTCAGGCTTGGATGTAGGGAAATTGCGTAGTTCTGGAGCTCAAGGGTTGGGCCTGAGCACTCATATTGCACATTACAAAGTTACGGGAGATAGAAATTGTGCATTTTGCAGTGCCAAGAGACAAGGCTACTGCTTAAGGGCTAAGACTGTGTAATGTGCAATCTAAGAAGGATTGGTGAGGCTAGGTTGCTCGATCAAGAAGTTCTCCAGATTGACTAAGTGTGGGACACATTAAGCTAATGTGAACAGTAACAAGACTTGATTATGATCACACAATTAGAAAACTAGGTGGCACAACATAGATCACCCAGAACACATGAACAACATACATCCCTTAGTGTGACAACTTTGCAACGTCTTATGCCAAGTGTGACACCAAGGATACACTTTGCGACGACCGTGACGGCACTTGTGCGGAAGTTCTTGAAACTTTGGAAATGAGTGTGACACATGTTTACATGGTAAGACCAACTCATTTACACAAATATTACCCCTCGAAACCACCAAAACTATCTTTTGTACAACATGCAACACTTGACATGCGAAAATATGACACTTTGATTTTCTTGCAAATGATACCAAAACACTTAGAGAAAACACATGCACTAAGTCTTAATTCTTGCGAAAATAGGATGAAAGGTCATAGTAGGCTCCAAAATTTGGGTGTAGGACAAAATTTTAGAGGGTGTTATAGCAGCGATAACACCTCTATAACATGTGTACTATAAAAAATCCCATCTATGCCAGTTCTATAATCATCATATTATAACCAAGTTGACATCAAGGACATAATTTTCAAGAAAGTTTCCATCAAGGACAAGACATTAGACATTGTAGAAAATCTATGATAGGTTGACATGATAATACAATATAAATCAAAGCAGAATACTATAACCTACTTCTACTATCAATTTGCGGAATCTTAAAGATCGAGTTGAAAAATATAACCAGAAGAAGAAGAATCAATGGCACAATACACATGAAAATACTTTGGGGAAAGCCTCAGCTAAAAACCCCATACTATTATATTATCATACACGGTGGAAATACATAGGAATTATACAAATCGTTAGCTCTCACAACTAGCCAGCTCTCAGTACAATCCTCAAGATGCTCACAGGCAATCTTGGCTTCTCTCCAGCCTTCCTCTCTACTCTCCAAGCTCCTATTTCCTTGCGTTGTTCCTTATGGATGATTTCCTCTTACCAAGTGGAAAACCTATCCTCCAAAACTGCGCAATCCTCAAGGATAAATCCATGACTGCATGCATGAGTTTTCTCCATGAGCAAACACATGCAACTAATAGTACACTGTCCCTGAACATTAATCTCAACTGGGTATTTCTCATAATAGACATGCATGAGTTTCTGATGATGGAATCTTCATTTAATTGGAGTAGCACTAGTTGAGTGCATTAATGCATCAACTCATTGTTACCTCACTATTAGTTCCTCAAACAATTTGGAACTAATTTAACTAGACTTAACGCAGTAAACTGAGTTAACTAATTACAACTCAAATATAACTCAATCTTATCTCCTTAAATTAAGGGATAACTCTTGCATGACTTTAGAAAAACTTCTAACTTCAATTTCTCCAACTAATTAATTTAAAATAAATTAATTAATTATTTCCAAGTAGTAGTTAAAACTAAATTCGATTTTAATTCACAATTTAATTCAAGGACAAATTAAATTGTAATATTCTTGTTGCCATATTTCAACAGCCATAATGCCAACATTATCAACAATGTTAGCACCAACACCATCACCAAAATTCGCACAAGGAGCATCACTAACATCAACATAAATTTTGTCACCAACGTCATTATTAAAAACATCATGACCATCAATAATATCATCAATAAAGAATAAGAACAAACATATGGCACTTTTCACAAATATTTTTTATTTGCAATATACATACTCTAATAATACCAACATGTCAACTTCATATCAATATGTGGCATCCATCTAATAAAGCATGTTGTCCCTCTAAAGAAATATTCCTTGTGTGTCGGCAGATCCTAGGTTAGTGCACACATTCAACACTTCAAACTCATCGAAATCCGTATTCTATCCCATCATATGTCATAAATTTCAATAACATGCAAATCTCAACCATTCCAAAATTTATCTTGGCATGCCAATAAAGCACACAAATTCAAATAGTATCAATAGAAAGACGACTTCAAAAAGACCCAGAATAAATTTAACTTGCAAAATCAATTATTTTTATGGGCTTATTTCAAGTCTCATATTTCAAACTTCTAAGATAAAAGAAATTCTTAGATGTATAAATCACTTAGTGAATTTAAAAAAACAACAACAAAATAAAAAACATGATAGACCATCACCCAACAAAATTACTTACTTCATAGACAAATCTAACATTTGTTACTTTCTCATATCCATAATCCATTACCAATATATTTCATCCTTATCATTTAGCCATTCTATTTCACAGGCCATCATCTTACACTTCAAACCTATTCATTCCATTCATGAAATAATTCATTCAATGATCCATCTCAAAAATTTATCATATATACACATCCCCTTCACCACAAGACTAGGAAAAGGTCAACAAAACTATTCCTCCAATATAGTATTCCAATCAAGGGTGTGTTGACATGGAAAATGTGCGCAATGCAAACAAGGGGAACTAACCTGATCACAAGCCCCAATTAGACATACTTTCGTTTGGAATGGCTAGCTCTAACGGGTTTTAAGGGACCCCGTAAACTGTTTGAACATGTCGAAAGATTGCTTCCAAGAGGAATACTTCAATTAAATCAACAAAAATAAAACAGCTAACCTCTATGTATTAAATCCTACCTATACTACTTCTAACTACTCTAATCTAGTCTTAGCTATCCTAACCAATCCTGCAGAAGCATAATACAGAGGTTTAAACATCATATATATGTTCGACGGGAGCATGATAAAGAAGATTAAACATCATGTATAAATTCAAGTCCAAATGAATAAATCACTGAATTCACAGTTGTACAAGACTGTATTAAAGCTAAATTGAAATCCAATCACTCATATAAGAATCCACGCTCTTTTATGGAATTAAACTTGCAACTGATGTTTAACTTAGTTTCAAATCAAAGACCATTCACAAGTTAACCATGAAACTGAATCATATTCAATTTAATGAGACTAATAGTGAACTGTAAGTCATCAATATGCATAAATACAAATCACATTTACATTCATGCCAGCAACAACACTCTGATCCAAAACATATAAAAAAACAATTAAATAATTCTGAACCTAAAGGCTCCTTCTTCCCCAAAATAGTCCTCCTTATTCACAATAAAGCAAAAATGTTCTTCTCAAAAATCAAAAGCCCTTTCTCCTCTTCGGCGGTAATACTTATGCAAGCGCCCTTGACTCTAGGTCTACCCTACCTCTGTATCTTCCCATTGTTTCCGATATACAAATCGAGTACACAAAGGCAGGATCGTTAGCGTGACTGCTGACATGTAGAAAGCATAACGGCCGGATTGATTCCCTTCCCAAGGAAGTGAACAAATGTTGGTAAAAAGGGTGATTGTATGTTGCCTTCCCATAATGAAGACCAGGACAGCTTTGCTTTCATAATATATAGGCAACGTGTGGGCTTCCGACCTGGAACGCTTGTGGCCAGATCTTTAAACGTAGCGCTTCTGCATACATGGCTCTTCAAATACCCTCTTGCATCCTTTACTTCTCACCTGCAGAGATAGCTATCATTAGCTTCATGATTGTGAACAATATAATAGAGATATTCACATAGGACACATATGCAGCTTTCATTAACTTTTATAAACTACGGGAACAAGTGTGAAAAGGATTTACACATAAAACACAGTCAACACATAATTTCTCGCTCAATCCATAGGCTTGGAATGGTTTTTGAGGGCTTCTTTAAAATTTCAATCGGGTATCGGCCCCTTCGCGGGTCGCAGTACCCATGCCTTCCACTTCCCCAATGGACAATTACACTATCAGGACTCCACAAGCCCGCCTTTTACACTGAAAACCTGATCCCTTTGTTATTTCAGAAAAACTGGAAAACACATGAAAACACAGAAAATCCCATCTCGATCGCTCAAGATGGACCTCAATCTTTATATAATCGGGCATATAATCATCGTCAGGTCCGGCTCTCGCCTCTCCGCTGACTGCATGACCCCCGAGCTCTGGCGATGTGTGATATGTGATGGGGCTTCCAGACCCAATATATATATACATCGTGGTTGATAAAACCATCGGGCTTGGCAGATGGAAGCGCACTATATGTACATGAGATTTTGTATAAGGCCGATAGCGATAAGCGATTAACACCGGACCCGATTATATATCTATATATCTATATATATATATATATATATATAATATATGATATGCTTAATATGGTTGGCGAGTCCAACATGCAAAGGCGCGCTAATTATGCACATAGCTTTGGGGCGAGGCCGATAGCGATCTGCGATGGGGCTCCAGACCCGAAATGTATACATTTGAGTTAATAAAACCCATCAGGTCCGGAAGCCATGAATGCCTTGTGTTATTTGCGATGGGCCTAAAAGGGTTTATGCCTGTTTTGTGGAGAATTTCGGTTATGAGGAATTATGATGAAAAAAGGAGGACACGATGGAAGATTTCATGAGTTAAGCACACTGACGATTATGATAAGGGTGGGGGTGATTGTTTGTGCGGGCATAAGTGTATCATGCATGCTTGTGAAGATTAAAAGGTCTCGATGAAGGGAGTGAACAAAGGGCTAGGTTGTGTCAGGAATGAACCATTGCAGCAAAGGTTTATTCAATGGCTCAGCCATCAGGCATGGAAAATATGACTCGGCAAAGAGTTAACATCTTTGTGATAAAATAGATCATTCTGACAAGTGAGAAATCAAACTTCTAGGGGACCCATTCAAAACTTGCTATCAAAGCATGTTTTCATAGGGAGGTAGTTGTGACCACAACAAATGGCGAACCACTGGGCAGACCAGTTATCTTTGCTTCCAAATAACTTTCAGATCAATAAAACATCAGGATGTTAAGATAAAATTGAAATGCAAACTATGTAGATGGACAAGCATGGGTTCCACTTAAACATTAACTGCTTCAGGAGGGATAGAGACAAATAGCTTCTACTTACTGATATGATTTTGACAAGCACTCTCCAATGGCAGTATTATGGGGTTTATTGACCTTCCTTTACATGTTTCCCACTTTCAAAAATCCCTTTGGGGCCGTCACTGGTCTGTCCATGCCTGTTTAGGTGTGTACCTCAGCTCTTTATTTCTCATCAAGCTTGATGTAGACATGTTTATCTTGCACTTTATATGAGAATTTCAGTGCTATATTTTCATTGATTGAATGGGGCGCAGTCATGGATCATGCCATATTTTTAAACTGCTTAAGCAAGGCTGGATTTGTTATGTCAACCGGTACTCTGAGCCCAACAACAGTCCTTACTCTAACTGGCTTCTTGAAAAACCTGTCCTTCCAGATTGGCACAAGGACTTGACATTTCATTTATTTTTAGATAAGTCCTTCCAGTTTCAAGCACAAGGACTAGAGCACAATTAGATTTGCCACAGTGCATGAGACAGCAAGCTTATCCCATGAAAGGAGGTTTACTAGTGAGTAACAGGTATTGGAACATTTATTGTGGTGGATGGGACCAAGGGAGAATGATTGTAAACCTTACAAGCAAGTATAGGCTAGGTCTAAGTGGGATTTATTTAAGTGCAGCAGTCCTCCATGCCAGTCCAGCTGTAGTTACACATTTTTTGTTTATAAAGATGCCCTTATATGCTCCAAATATCCAAGTTATCAACAGATCTCACATAGTTCCCAACAAATGCCCATGAGGGGTTTTGGTTTGCATTCCACTGCTGATTCTCAAGTGCTCATGGGCTGATAGAAAGTTTGTTCGATTTGCAGGGAAATGATGGATTCAGGAACATCAAAATCATCAGCAAGTTAATGAGGAAGGGAAAGGCCGAGAGTGGTGAATGAGGGAAAATCTGAAAGGTAGAACGGGACTAGAGGAACACCATCAACTGGCTGAAAAGGAATGTAATTCAAAACAACAAGAAAATAGACTTTGCAGAAGAAAAAAAAAAGAAAGGATAGAATACAACTACACTAACAACAAAATGAAATGAACTCTAACCTACTCAGGAGATAACCACCATGTGGTGGCTACTAGAAGTATCTCTTGAGATGCTAGCCATTAACATGGAGTTTTTCAGTTTCTCCTTGTAAGGTTTTCAATCTGTAAATTCCATGACCCGTTTTTTCCACAACTTGGAACGGGCTCAACCATGAGTGTTTTAATTTTGTGTGCTTATCTGTCAGCTCACTCATGAGAGATGAAAAGTAATAAATTTCTCAATGAAAGATATCACCTCATCTTCACTATTGTTCATAAGTTTAGCATAATCCTTTTTGTTAATGGCTGCATTTCTGAGTGTTCTTTCGCAATGCAGGAACTCAAGGATTTGATTATCACCTTTGAACACCTGCCAATTTGAGATGTTATCAATTACAGATGATCTGAAAATCAGTTCAACATAAAATTTATTCTCGTTTAATCTAAGATTAGGCAAAAGTTTGACAGCCATAGTAGCCATTAGATCGACATCATGGTTATACTTTCAAGGTATGTATGTGACATTGAAAGAGTCAAAACTGTCAATTAAACTCCATACCTCATGTTGGTACCTCACCAAGTGTGGTAGACTGCAGTGTATCTTTTTCTTTACCTGGTTCACCATTATCTATGGGCCATCAAAAACTCTGAGATTTTTTTACATTCCTTTCAATGACTCTTCTCAAGCCTTTCAGCAAACCTTCATGTTTTGCTATGTTACTGGTGTGCATGCATTCCAACCGGTTGGCCATCAAATGTTAGTTCCTTAGTGGGCCAATGAAAATGCTCCCAACACCTGCACTTTCAAGACAATTAGAGTCATCAAAGTGGAGTGTCCCAAAAATATACTCTAATGTTATGCTAAAAGAACTACTTCCTATGAAATTAGTCCTATCATCTACTATAATACAAGGTAATTCATCGTTTGGATTGTGGGGGTGTTTAGTTCTTTCTTCCAACTATGTGTTTATCAAAGCCTCCTTGACTGTTTCTACATGGCATTCTTCGAGACAAGCTTCTGTGGCATAAACATCGAAACTATAATTCCCAAGGATAGAGTTATAGAGCATTACAAGTTCATTGGGGCTGTTTGGTTCTGTTACCACGTACTTCATGTATCTTTCCCAATCCAATCTTAGCATATCACTTTTTCCCCTCTGAGGCAACAAAAGATGGGACCAATCAGTTGAGAAATATCCATTTAGATTCGATGACTAGTCCCTACTAAGCAGCATTCCATAAGCCTCGAGTATATCCACTACCACTATATCAATGGGTTGAGTGTATTGAGGTTTGGTAGCCATTCGAATCAACACATCTTTCAACTCCCCAATAACTCTCACATTCATTCTATCCAACTGCATAATTTGAGTTTCAGTTTTATCAAGTATTGCTTGAAGTCTCTTAGCAATAGCGTAAGGCTTAATAGTGGATGAGGTGCCAGAGTCTACCATGCAATTGTGCACATTCATGTTGAATATTTCAAATGTGATAAGGAACGGTGGAGTCATAGATTTTGATTTCCTCCCTACCATGGTTGCACTAACATCTTGGGGTTTTCGATTTATTTTAGATACAATGGCCTCCATAGCTAGTGGTATTTGGGATGCACTAGAGGTACTTACAGGTTTGGACATTGGCGTTTTGGTTTGGGTGCTTGAGGTGGTGGGGGTTTTGCAGTTCCACTCATTCATAGCTTTCAGCAGCAAATCTCTTTGTTGCATTAATTTTAACAAGTCAAAATATGTGGTATTAGCCCTAGACTTCTTGAGATCATCCACAATATTGTAATCAATGTTATAAATAGGATATGGCAAAGTAAACATACCTGTTTTTCCATTCTTAGGTGGGAGTTTACCATCTTGAGTAGCCTTTGTTGCAGTGGGAGATGCATTTTCTTTGTCTGGGTGACTTACAATAGGGGCATTCTTGGAATCACCACTAGATCTATCTTTTCTAGTAGAAACTTCGGGAGCATATGTTTTCACAGGGCGTACATCTTGCTTGGTCTGGTCTATGGGATTTATCGCACCTGGGAGTGGTCCTTTATTTTGCGTGAGGATTTCATTAGCGTTGATTTATGTGGTGTTATCTTCCTCATCGTCGTTCTCATTACTATGGAAATCCCACAACACATAATTTGGGTTTCCTCCTCTGAAGGTTCTTCTACTTGGTATCCTTCCTCATCTTCTTGTTCTAGTTCGAGCTCTATTACAAGTTCTTCTCTGTTAAGGAGCGATCCAATAAGAGCCAACTCTTATGTGTTTAAAGCCCCTTCATTAAGTGGAGCAGGCAATGCAAGTTGACCATGACCACCTTCTATTTTCTTACAATAGAAAAGCTTGAAGGGCTTTCTATTATTATAATCTCGTCCATTCCCACTTGTACTCTCTCCAACATTTCTTTTCATATTGATGACTATGTTTATTAGTTTCTTAATGATTCGATGCAAACGTTCCACATCTATGGTATCCCTTTCTTTACCCTCAGCTACTTTGTTATCACTCCCATTGTTCTTCTTGGATGACTAAGAGGCTTTATTCTCTTAGGTTGAAGGGTGGCACATTGTGAGAATGATCATTTTATTCTCAACTTTCACTGCTTCATCAATAGCACCTTGTAAGGTCTATGTGTTACTCCTTTTAACCCACATTGCTGTAGGGACAGGGAGAGCAGAGATATAGAATTCCATTATCACTTCATCAGTAGGTCGAGCATTAGTAGGGATTCTATTAAACAAGGTGTTGAACCGGATATTAAAATCCTTGACCTTCTCTTTGGTTCCCATTTTCAGGCGGGATAGTTCTAAAACTAAGACCACAGGTGTTTTGTCATCACCAAACTTGTCTAGAAAGGCCTACTAGAAATCGTCCCAAGAGGTGGTTGACCCTATTCTCAAACTGAAATACCATGTGGAGGTTGTACCAGTCAAAGTAATAGAGAATAGGCGGCACAAAACATCTTCATTGGTGACCCCCAATCTATGCAAGGCTAGGAAGAAAGAGCGAATATGGTTATCAGTGGTATCTTCCAGCTCAAGGACGAAATTGGGTAATGCTCTTTCTGTATTTTTGTGTAAGGGATGCTGTTGCCCAAGTACCACTACAGCATCCTATGCAAGCCAGGGAGGGAGTGCTTCTAGAGGAGGTGGGGGTTGATTCCCACCCGGAGGATGAGGTGGAGGCTGATTCCCACCTGGAGGAGGAACGTTGGCCATATTATGGACAGGGATGTTTTGGTTGGAGGCTTCTCTATTAGGATTCTCAAAATCAAGCGAGGAGTTGCCTTTAAAAGGGGAACCCTCAAGAATTTCTTCCAAAGGGGTGTCGATACTTTGCAAGGATTCTAACACAATATCTTCGAGAGAAGTGGCTGTAGATGTATCTTCGCTCAGGGTACAGATCCTTGGCTTTCCCTTAGTTTTCAGAGGTAAAGAGTGAAATATGGGAAGCTAAGAGAGGGAACAAGCGTAAGCCCGAGTAAGCGTTCTAACTGGTTGTTCCTGAGTGACAGGATACTCCCACAGTCTCTCTTCCTTGGGTGACCCAGAAACAGGACTTAAAGGGGTCTTTGTTTCTTCAAAATGAGGCTCTTTCAAATGTGTGGCAGGATCACTTTGACCTTTACGATCCATACATTAATCCTTTTGAATCCATGCGTGGAACTTATAGATTAAATCTTGAAAAGCTAGAGATGGCAGTTCAGGCCGTCCATCTAGCACCAATTTGTTGACATGGAAAATGTGCACAATGCCAACAAGGGGAACTAACCTAATTGCAAGCCCCAATTAGCCCTTCTTTCACTTGGAATGGCTAGCTCCAATGGGTTTTAAGGGACCCGTAAACTGTTTGAACATGTTGAAAGATTGCTTTCAAGAGGAAGACTTCAATTAAATCAACAAAAATAAAACAGCTAACCTCTATGTATTAAATCCTATCTATACTACTTCTAACTACTCTAATCTAGTCCTATCTATCCTAATTTATCCTGAAGAAGCATAATACAGAGGTTTAAATAACATATATATGTTCGACAGGAGCATGATAAAGAAGATTAAACATCATGTATAGATTCAAGTCCAAATGAATCAATCACTGAATTCACAGCTGGACAAGGTTGTACTAAAGCTAAATTGAAATCCAATCACTCATATAGGAATCCACATTATTTTATGAAATTGAACTTGCAACTGATGGTTAACTTATATCAAATCAGAGATTATTCACAAGTTAACCATGAAACTAAATCATATTCAATTTAACAATACTAATAATGAACTGTAAGTCATCAATATGCATAAATACAAATCACATTTACATTCATGCCAGCAACAACACTCTGATCCAAAACATATAAAAGAACAATTAAATAAGTCTGGAACTAAAGGCTCCTTCTTCTCCAAAACAGTCCTCCTTATTCACAATAAAGAAAAAATTTCTTCTCGAAAATCAAAAGCCCTTTCTCCTTTTCGGGGGTAATAATTATGCAAACACCCCTGACTCTAGGTCTACCCTGCCTCTGTATCTTCCCACTGTTTCCGATATGTAAATTGAGTATACAGAGATAGGATCGTCGGCATGACTGCTCACACGTAGAAAGCATAACGGCCGGATTGGTTCCCTTCTCAAGGAAGTGAACAGATGTTGGTAAAAAGTGTTACTCTATGTTGCCTTCCCATAATGAAGACCGGGACAACTTTGCTTCGAAATATACAGGCAACGCGTGGGGTTCCGACTAGATCTTTAAACATAACGCTTCTGCATACATGGCTCTTCGAATCCCCTCCTACGTCCTTTACTTCTCACTTACAGAGATAACTATCATTAGTTTCATGCTTGTGAAAAATATAATAGATATATTCACACAGGACACAAATGCAACTTTCATTAACTTTTATAAACTACGAGAACAAGTGTGAAAAGGATTTATGCATAAAACACAGTCAACATACAATTTCCTGCTCAATCCATAGGCTTGGAATGGTTTTTGTGGGCTTCTTTTAAATTGCAATCAGGTATCGGCCCCTCCGCGGGTCACAGTACCCATGCCTTCCACTTCCCTGATGTGAAAATACACTATCGAGACTCCACAGGCCCACCTTTTACACTAAAAACCTGATCCCTTTGTTATTTCGGAAAACACAGAAAATCCCATCCCGATCACTCAAGCCAGACCTCAAACTTTATATAATTGGGCATATAATCATTGTCAGGTCTGGCTCTCGCCTTTCCGCTAACTGCATGACCCCTGAGCTCCATCGATATGTGATATGCGATGGGGCTTCCCGACCTAATATATATATATAATATAGTATATATTGTTATATATTATATATTTAATATATATATATTATTATATATATATTATATTAGTATATAATAATGTATGTTTAATGTATTTATGTATGTATGAGTATGTTATATGTATATATGTATATATGTATATATATATATATACATCGTGGTTGATAAAACCATCAGGTCCAGCAAATGGAAGCACGCTATATGTACATGAGCTTTGGTACAAGGCCGATAGAGATAAGCGATTAACACCGAACTCAGTATATATATATATATATATATGATATGCTTAATAGGGTTGGCGGGTCTGGGAGATAGAGGCACACTGATTGTACACATATCTTTTGGGTTAGGTCGATAGCGATCTGCGATGGGGCACCAGACCCGAAATGTATAAATTTGAGGTAATAAAACCCTTCTGGTCCGGAAGCCATGAATTCCTTATGTTATTTGCGATGGGCCCAAAAGGGTTTATGCTTGTTTTGTGGAGTATTTTGGTTATGAGGAATTATGATGAAAAAAAAGAGGATGCGAAGGAAGATTTTGTGAGTTAAGCACACCAACAATTATGAAAAGAGTGGGGGGGACTGTTTGTGTGGGCATAAGTGCATCATGCATTCTTGTGAAGATTAAAAGGTCCTAATGAAGGGAGTGAACAAAGGGCTAGGCTATGTCAGGAATGAACCATTGCAGTGGAGGTTTATTCAATGGCTTAGCCATCAGGCATGGAAAATCTGTCTTGGCAAAGAGTTATAAATCAGATCATTTTGACAAATGAGAAATCAAACTTCTAGGGGACCGATTCAAAACTTGCTATCAGAGCATGTTTTAATAGGGTGGTAGTTGTGGCCACAATATGGTGACCTAGGGAAAGGTTTAGTTGACCCTTCCTCTAGCATAGGATTCTCATTAAGGGGATGCTAGGGAATGGCTATATGAATACTTCTCTAACATAATATTTTCTATAACATGGTATTCTTGTGAAGGGTGACCTAAGGGAAGGATTAACAACCACTTTCACCAACATAATATTTCCTTACATGGAGATCCATTTAGGGTCTTCATAAATATCCACTTGTGGCTAGCCCCACATGTGTGAGTAATAGGCATTTACATGGCATCTTCTTGGTATTGTGATGGTTAATAAGGCAGGTCAACTTACAAGAGGAAAACGTTTTCCATATGAGCTCTAATTGAGGTTATTTTTGGGTTGTTTGAAAGCTTCCAATGTGTATAGAAACATCATGAGACTAGAGATAAGATCATAAAGTTTAAAACCTAAAAAGTGCTTTTTGATGCCTAAAAGTAGGTATTTAATTCTTTTAACCCAAATCACCAAACTACGACTTACCCTTAAAGTGGGTCCTACAAATTAATTCTTCCATTTTTTCTTCCCAAAAAGTACTAAGATAGATGACAAATTATATAATTATACATTATAGATCAGAAGTTATTGAATTCTTACCTACCAACAAATATCATGTTAGGCCTCCATCATTCTTGGTAGACTCCATATACATCACACATTCAATTATTAGCAAGTGGGGATTTGGAAGCACCAATCAACTAAGGGACATATCAATATAAATAACGGGGTCTAAAGTTTCTAGAAGGATTGGATAATGTATTATACCCAAACAAGAACTCTCATTCCCATTAGAAATGATATCTAAGCTTGGAAACACCTATGTTAGTGTGCTATCTAATGAATATCTAAGAGAAGAACCATGCTTGTTATGGGGATAAAAAACTAGACCCTTGCTTGGACTTCAAAATATCATACAAATATCACTCATTACCATACATTTTTCACCTATGCTTCCATTATATCACTCATTATTCACCACCATGTCACTTCATTTTCCCCATATTGTTCATCATTAATGGGTCTCATTTATATCTTCCAAATATTATTTATTTTCAAGAATTTTTAAGAGAAATTCTTGATTAAATATTAGAAAATAATATATTTTACTTCATATATGGAAAGTGGATTGTTTTTGTGACATGTGTAGGTTCCAAGGAAGCTTCCAAGATACCTTTATGTGGCCTTGAATGATCAAATTCGATTTTGATAAGATAAGCCTCATGGAGAAAATCAAGGACAAAGGGATTTGATAAGATAAGCCTCATGGAGAAGATCATGATCTCATGGATAAAATCAAGGACAAAGGGGGTTATGTGTCTAGATGGGTGAGAGATTTATGGAACTAAAGAGAGATTAATGGTTGATCATTATGAGTTTGTTACTCATCCCATTGTATAAATAGGAGTACAATCTCCTCCGTTTGTAATCAGAGAATCTTCATTTGTAATCTTAGAGTTCCATTTGTAATCTTAGAGTTGGTTTGTAATGGAGATTTTGAAATAAAGGATCATACTTCGATTTTGCTTCTACATTTGAGTCTCCATTGAAGTGGTGTGCTTGTGGAGTTATGGAGGGCCCCCATGGCCTCACTTGCATGCTTATTTACTTATTTAGGTATAATTTATTTTATGTTTTTGTTTGATTTCAGCTTTAAAGTTTTGTTAAATGTTCTAATATTGAAAGAATCTTATTTGAAAGTGTTCTTGTAAGAGAACTGTAAGATCTCTTACAATTATTAGATCTAGGTTTATTTCATTTCAGCTTTTAATTTCTTATTAGATGTTTTAATGTTGGAAGAGATCTTGTAGAATATGCTCTTGTAAGAGAATCATAGATCTCAAACAATTGTTAGATCTATGTTTGATTAGTTATTGAAAGAGATCTTAATGAATATGTTCTTGTAAGGGGACTTTAAGATCTTGGAAAAACTATGAATCTTTCTAGATCTATATATTTTAGATAAGCACTTCTAAGTTTACTTTCCTGGGTTGACATTAAGTTAAGGTCTAATTTGCATATGCATTTTAGACCCAACATTTTGGCGCCATTGCCGGGAAAGTGCAACTAGAAGGATTTAGTAATTATTTCATGCATTTGTTTTTATGGACTAATTTGTGGAACTTGGTGACACCAAGTTCATAAAGGAGTTCAAAGTTTGGAGCATTTTTATTTTCAAACCTAGTTAATTTAAATTCGGTTTTTATTTTAAACCCCCCCATTTCTCACTAATTCATATACGGATGAGGACTTTGACAATGTTGAACATGTAATTCTTGGAGAGCAAGGACAATAACCTTGAGCCAACTCTAAGACAGGATTCTCACATACTTGCAAAACATAATGTAAAATTTTTAAATCTTGATGTGAGCATGTTCGAATTTTTAGTCCGTAGATGGCTTCATTGGAAGCATTCTTTTACTTAGAAAATAAAACATCTTTTAAGTTAATGTAGAATAGATTAGACAAATAAAAATGAGATCTCATTACAAGTCATTAGAAGTCATTATCATTAGAAGTTTTTAATCTTGTTTTCAAAAAATAAATCATCATGAATAAATTCAGTGGCACATCTTTGCATCTCTATGTCTTGTTTCTGTATCACGGGTGAGCTAGGAGCTTGATTATTGTAAAGCCTTGTCTTCCGAGAGTCTAAACGCCCCTGTGACATTGCAGAAAGAGTGTAGATAATGCAAGGTTTTGTCGCAAATCTTAATTGTGTTTTATCCATCCACGCTAACCTGCATAAATAAAAAATCAAGAGATTAGTATGCTCTCCTCCTGTTCTTCATGCAATCAGGAAGATCAGAAAATCTATTGATTTATTTCAAATAAAAATACTTTTGCTAGAAAATTAATGTGCGTGAGTGAAAAATCATCTTAAAAAAAACATTTTAGATAAAACTTAGTCTTTTTAAATTTAGTTTAAAATAATAATAATAATAATAATCCAACCAGACAACACACAATCACATGAATACGGTCAGAAGAATGGAACAAGGCTATTACAATGAAAAATCCCAATTTATCTTATATTCAATTTAGTGATAAAAAAAAATTGGATCTAACTTATCTTGGAGAGATTTGGCATTTGCATTATCTTCTCTTGATTCTCAACAAAAAGCCAGATTTTTCATTGATTCTAGAGGATTTTGTGTGTTTTTTAGGGATATTAGAAGAAAATCCATTTTAGTGTTAGTTTATTTTTAGAAATTTTCTTTATTAGTTCTTAATAGAATTTGTTTTTTTTAATTTCTTTATTTAAAAAAAAAAAAAAAAAAAAAAAAAAAAAAAAAAACAACAAACAAATTAAAAAAAAAAATATATATAATATATATATATATAATATATATATATATTTTTAATATGAATTTTCATTTTTTTTTGTTTTTTTTTTTAATAATAAAAATAAACAAAAATAATAATAAAAATTCCACAAATTCATGCAGGTTTGAGAATAAATAATGGAACACTTGGAAACAAATTTTGAGGAACGATTTATTTGGAGAATTCTATAGATGATGGTTATCTTGTTTCGATAGCTTCAAGTTGGCATTAAACTAATAACATATTTTTGTTGAATGCTTTTATAAGACATACTAATATGCAGAACAAAGCAGATCTTTCTAATGCCAATCTTTTTGCCGAGCATATATCATCTGACGCAAATAGGGAGTATTACTTTTCATAGTTATTTAAAAAAAATGGATTAATATTAATATCATGATTAAGTCAATTTCAACACTTTGATTGTCCTTAATTTGTTTTATTTGGTATGAAATTTTTGCTTAAGAATCATAAAGGAACTAGCCATTTCTTCTAGAACACACTTATGTTTTCTTTGTACCAAGTTTTTTTACCGAATACAGGATAATCAAGTGATCATAAGGAGATTACATTGTGACGACAATTGGTCTTCCAAAGACTAAATTCATGAAAAATTCTAAAGACAAATCCATGTCCACAACCATTACTTTGCAACTCCCTTTTTGCAAAAGATTTTGAATTCCACCGATTGTCAAACCATAAAGCATACCATTTCCATGTCCATTTTTCACATCAAGAGTATTTATTCATACACCATGCATTTCCTTACATCCATTCCTTACAAGCTTATTGTCATTCTCCATGTCATTACCATTCCCCTTCATTTCCGCAAATAAAACCCTGCTTCTATGGATATCATTGAGTCAAAGTCCTAGAGTTAAATAACTTTGTAAAAAAAAACCTAGAGGCTTGCATGCCTTAATGGGCAAAGTAACTCTTTGCCAAATGAACAATGGAAGTACATTAATATCCCTTGTTCATTGGATCTTGTAGGTGACTCGACCATAGACAGAATTTATTCGTACCTACAAAGATGTGTTAGGCCATCTGACCCTCATTGGAAATCAATGTGGGAGACCTTGGTGTTGGCTAGGGGCATTCATTATGGCCCACTAAGTCAACAACTTCTTGCTATGTTCGGCCACCAACAAAATTTATTCACATAGTAAGATTTGTGCCATCGAGCGTTGAAGACTTGAAGACCTATATTTTGTAGCAGATGAAGCAGATTTCCTTTCATTGTTTTTCAGTTTCTTATGACTTGAGGACAAGTCAATAAATAAGGTTGGGGGGAGGAAAATGTAACTTATATATTTTGTATACCTTCCAAGCCTTATAGATTTTCAGCCATATTCAGCAGACTCATCAGATTCATTAGACTATCCAGTAGCAGATACGACAATACAGATCCATCTTTCATCCACAACTTGCAGAAGAAGCTTCAGATCAGAAATGTAGCAGCTGAACATGCATGATTCATCCACTTCTTTAGGTAAGTAAGGTATTATTTTTTATAACCTTTAATCTTGAAATTCTTTTTAGATGCTAAAATGATGATATTTGGAAAATATTCCACTATTTCACTATTCCCTTTCTCATTAACCCGCATAGTCTTCCCACAATAAAAACTACTACAAAATGAAGAGCATATTAAATGACTTCTTAAAATGATTGATCTCAACAAAGTGAATAATATTTATAAACACAAGAACCAATCATTAAAAAGAGATCTCAACAAAGTAAATAATGATTGTAACACAAGAACCAATCACTAAAAGATGAAAATGCTTTGGAAAACAAATAAAAGTTATCCAAAGATGTGCAAAGTTAAAAGGAATTCCATGATTGAAAGATGTTTGTTACACAAGAACCAAACATCTTGTAAAAGGAAGCTCATCTAAGAAATAAATCAAATAAGTCATTGTAGTAGCTTGCATGAGGACATGCACGAGCTTCAGTTGGGGAGTATGCTTGGACTTCAAAATGTCATACAAATATCACTCATTACCATACATTTTTCACCTATTCTTCCATTATATCACTCATTATTCACCACCATGTCACTTCATTTTCCCTATTGTTCACCATTAACGGGTCTCATTTATATCTTCCAAATATTATTTATTTTTAAGCATTTTTAAGAGAAATTCTTGATTAAATATTAGAAAATAATATATTTTACTTCATATATGGAAAGTAGATTGTTTTTGTGACATGTGTAGGTTCCAAGGAAGCTTCCAAGATACCTTTATGTGGCCTTGAATGATCAAATTCGAATTTGATAAGATAACCCTCATGGAGAAAATCAAGGACAAAGGGATTTGATAAGATAAGCCTCATGGAGAAGATCATGATCTCATGGAGAAAATCAAGGACAAAGGGGGGTTATGTGTCTAGATGGTTGAGAGATTTATGGAACTAAAGAGAGATTAATGGATGATCATTATGAGTTTGTTACTCATCACATTGTTTAAATAGGAGTACAATCTCCTACATTTGTAATCAGAGAATCTTCATTTGTAATCTTAGAGTTCCATTTGTAATCTTAGAGTTGGTTTGTAATGGAGATTTTGAAATAAAGGATCATACTTCAATTTTTCTTCTACATTTGAGTCTTCATTGAAGTGGTGTGCTTGTGGAGTTATGGAGGGCCCCCATGGCCTCACTTGCATGCTTATTTAATTATTTTAGGTATAATTTATTTTATGTTTTTGTTTGATTTAAGCTTTCAAGATTTGTTAAATGTTCTAATATTGGAAGAATCTTATTTGAAAGTGTTCTTGTAAGAGAACTGTAAGATCTCATAGAATTGTTAGATTTAGGTTTATTTCATTTCAGCTTTTAATTTCTTATTAGATGTTCTAATGTTGGAAGAGATCTTGTAGAATATGTTCTTGTAAGAGAATCATAGATCTCAAACAATTGTTAGATCTAATTTTGATTAGTTATTGAAAGAGATCTTAATGAATATGTTCTTGTAAGGGGACTTTAAGATCTTGGACAAATTAGGAATCTTTCTAGATCTATATATTTTAGATAAGCACTTCTAAGTTTACCTTCCCGGGTTGACATTAAATTAAGCTCTAATTTGCATATGCATTTTAGACCCAACACCTACATCACCTAGCCTCTAAACAAGTGCCATTACATAAAGAGTATTTACTTTGACTAAGTCAAATTGGAAACTAGAAATTTTACACAGTGAAATTTACAATTTAAAACACAGAAAATGTGAAAGCGCAGTGCCAACTTTGCGCTGATTTTCAGGTGCCTTCGTAAGGTCAAAATGTAGATTGGAGAGAACAGTCAACTGACCATTCAAGTATAGTTTCCAAAACAATTTTAAGTTTTGAAAATGACCCATGGGATTTCCTTAAACAATCTATTCTCCCATGTTCGCTCCAGGAGCGCAACGCTTGTCAAAAGAGGGTCCAGAAAGCTAGTTGTTTTGCCACTTTTTTCCATTTTTCTCGAAAACTAAGCCACCTATGGAAAATATGAGAAAATGAGCTTTTAGAGGATGGAAAGAGATTTCCAAAAATGTAGAAGTTTCCTGAAATGGATGTTTGAGGAAGAAGCGCAACGCCAAGCCGCTGCGCTCCTTGAGCTGTGAAATTTCTAGATTTGGCTTCAAAATTCCCTAAAATCCAAAATTGCTCAGAATTTGCTCAAAATTGGCCAAGATCTGTAAAATTATGTATTTTAGGCCCTCAGATATGCTTCAGCAAGCATCTCCAAGTTTCCTTCATCCTTTTGTTCCTTTTTGTCTTCTTTAAGCTCGTTTTCAAGCTGCTTGACCTTGACATTGCGGATCATGTTTTGAGCCCGTGGTGGTGCGCTATATGCCTAAGTAGATGATTGTCTCTATTTTCTCTCTCTAGAAGCTTCTCCAAATGATCATTCACCTTGTTGAGCCAATATTCCTTGTCTTGATTGATGTCTAGAGCAATTATGTCCTCTAGGTCTAGCTCTTCATTCAGCAAAATATGTTCTTCTTCCTCTTGCAATGCCTTCTTTAGGCCATTTGTTCTTAGCCTTTTCCTCTTACCATTTCCTTGTTTTCCTTTAGGCTCACTTGACTCAATGAGTGCTTTTCCCTTGCCAACCTATTGTAATAATTTGGTTTGCTCCTTTTCCATGACCAATTGCTTTGCTTTGAGTTGACTATTCTCCTGTTCAAGGAATGAAATGATATACCTTGCTCTCTCCATGTTTAATGTGAGCTCTTTGATTTGATAGTATTTATCTATTATCATCTGCTATATTCTTGAAGTCTGATCCTCTGCCTCTAAATCAGCCAACTCAAATTCATGTTCAACCATGTCTTTATCCCACATTGTTGATCCCTACTTTGTTAATGTAGAAGGCTTAACCCCTTTCTCACCACGAGAAGAAAACACTAGCCTCTTCCCTCTCTTGTACATCCTAGTCACCTTAGGCTTAGGTGCTTTGGTTCTTTCAACTAATTTTCTAGAGGACACCACTTCCATTTGCTGTGTTGGCATGCTAGAGGGTTGAGCTGCTATGTTGGCTTCATGCCATTTCAAGGATATTTCCAAAAAAATTTCCCAAGTCATACCTTTCTCTGCAAGTTGATGAAGGACTATAGTCTTGATCAAACTATGATGAAACATGCTAGGGTAGTGCTCCTTATTCTTCATCTGAATCCCTTCTGACATTTTGGCAATGCTCTTGTATAGGTAGTTACACATATTGAGTGGCTTCTCAGAGATAAAGTGCATTAGGAAGCGAATATGATAAGCATACAATCTGGAGATTCTTCCTTCACATGTAAATAACTTCATGAAAATCTTCATTAAGGGGGCATACTTCTCCAATAAGTACCTGAAAGGCATAACATGAGCATGTTTTTCCCTGTATGGTGTTTTCAAGAAGGGTCTATAATACTCAAGATCTAGGCTCATCCCCTTGAACCAATATTCACCATTGTCTGGTAGCCCTGTCACAAGTGAAATGGAGGCCACTAAAAAAGTGAATTCAACACCAACAACAACAACAATTTCGCCCTTCAATTGAGTTTCCACCTAATCTGTCAACTGCTCATTGAAATGCACGTCACTCACCCTTTTGCAGAAATCCAAGCAATGTACATCTTCAAAGCATTGTTTGATAAAGGGATATGAGTTGATTTCACTACAATTTGATGGCTCATATCTGAGGATTTTCCCTCTCTTGTGATGTCTCTTCATCTCTATTGAAGATTCAGCTTCCATGATGACAAAAACCCTAGCAACACGAAAATGAGAAAAACTATGAGGTATGAGTGGAAAATGGAATGATGGGAAGGTGAAATTTGATAAAATGGTAAAGGAGGTTTGAAAGAGGTGGAAATGAACTATGGATAATTGATGAAAATAAGTGGAAAAGCAATGGAGGAACAATATGCTTGTGAGAAGGAAAAATTATATTTTTTAGTGAAGGTGCCCAAAACCCCTAGGAATGAACTAGAGTTTCACTTTTAGAGAGGTAAAATTATGTTTTGAGGTTGAGTGGTTTAAATAGCTTATCAAACATGTATATAGGTGTAGGGAAACATTTTACTTGTTTAAAAACCAAGAAATGAAAATGGCCATTATCAACCTATCATTTTCATGAAAAATTCACTACAAAACCCTAATTGGAAAAATCATTGGCATGAGATGATTTTGAAAAATAAAGAAGGAAGTTCAATGATGTACTTACTTTTTGCTTGGCTTAGGAAGCAATGAAATAAGGTTAACAAGCTTAAAAATCAATTTTGGGAGAGATTTGGGTGTTTTCTAGACACTCTGACTCGAGCGTGGTGCAATTAGCTTGAGCGCAATGCCCAAGTGCAATGTAGTGTCCCCTAGCGTAGTGCTAGGCCTCCAAGCACAACACAGTCTTCCTAAGCATAGCGCTAGGCCTCCAAGCAGAGTGTAGTTGATCCGAATTAGATCCATGAAGAATAATCAAAGCACCATGACTGTATCAAATCAGGACAGACTTCAAATTCAAGAGCACAGAGTGATCAGAAAAATCTCTAAACAGTTGCAGTTGGTAGCCAATGTGGAACAATGAGGACCTCGGTTAAAGCGCGTTGACTGAGGCCCATGGAGATTGCGCAGGAGGTGAAACTAGCACTTGTGAAGCCCAGATTTGGAAAAGGAGGTTGTTATTGATGCGCGATTAGCGCTTAGCACTAATCACGCATCGTTGGGAAAAACCCCTCGAAATGGAAAGGCCCCGAGTTCTCGGTCGCATGGAAGCCGATAAAAACATGGGGAAAAGTGAAAAAGGTTGAAGGTGGGACCCACACTCCAAAATCCAGTGTTATTTATCGGGGGCACCCTTGGGCGATAAGCAGATTTGGAGGAAAACAAGTGATTCCACTCAGCGCCCAATGTGTGGCAAGCGGAGGAGAGAGAAAATCGCCACTCATCGCACACTAACGGTCGAGCAAGTCAACTGCGCGAAATGAGCGAATAATGTTGGATCTGGAGGCTCCAAATCTAATGGCTAAGAAAGGACCCGATGGAAGAATTGGATTTGATAGCGGCCTAAGTTGCGATCTATAAGGATTTGAGGTCTGATTTGACCGTTGAGGTGGCGGGTGACTCATTGCACAAGGAAACCAAAGAACCGAACCGACGAGGAAGAGCTAACACAGTTCGCAAGAGGACAAGTGGCCACTCCCTATGAGCCATTGATGATGATGCCAAAATAGGGAATTCCAAGCAAACAACAACAGGCGATCTGACGGAGGAAGAAGGGGAATCAATTATTCGTGAGATCGATTGGCTTTAAAGCCATGAACAAACAAAGCAGAAGACACTGAAGACACCAAATATGGGGAAAAGAGAAGAAAAGGAAGAAGACAGAGAAGACAAGACAGTGAAGAAAAAGCATAAATACAGAGGGCCGAGATGACCACAGGCAACATCGAGCACCAGAGTGCTTGAGAGTTTCAAGCCATCCCTCAGAGGACCTGTCAGGACTGAGCACCACATTGGGCTCTTCCATTAAAGACCAGAAAGGTCAAGAGCTGGTAAGGAAAAGAGTCTGTGCACTCTAGTGGCTTGGGGAAACTAAGAACCACCCTTCCAAGCAATTTTGTTTCAGGAGATTCATATTGAGCTCCTTCATTATAATTCTCTGCTTTAAATACACAATAAAATAAGGCCACCACTGGAAGCTGGACCAGAGACGTAGCCTATTAATTTGTTGTGTTCTTGTATTTTCTCACTGTGTTTCTTTGTTGTTTTCCATTTTCCAGTGTCTGTGTAGTTTGCAATATGATCGATCTGTTGCCTAAAATAACATAGAAACACACCAACACATGAGTCTGTAATACCTTCATTCAATAATTAATTAACTGAGATCACTCGAAGGGTGATTTTCAGATCAACTAGTATCAGAGCTTTAGGCTGTTAAGGTTAGACAAGCTTGTGTTGGTTTAGCTGTGAATGCTCACTATATCAAAGCTCAAATTAGGAGAAGGAGAGTTGGTCGAAACTAATCCTGAAATTGGGAGAATCTATCCTCAGAAGACAATGTCAAAGGAAGGTCCTATGGGTCCAGACCCTCAATTCATAAAAAGTTTCCTAGCCATAAAGTCCATGGTAGAAGAAATGTATAAGGACTTTAGGAAACACAACGATGAAGATTCATCAGGCTCTAAACAAGACAAAGGAGAAGATGAATCACATTTCTATGACCACTCAAAATGAAAAGGGAAAGAGGTCTCACACCTCCTAATAGCCCTGTACATAACAAGAAAGCATCTTTGATCAAGCTACATGTTAAATTTTATTTGCCTATATATGATGGAGAGTTAAATGCAGAAAAGTTGGACAATTGGATTAGACAAATTGATGTGTATTGCAGAGTGCAGAACATCGACTCAGACAAGAGCAAGATTCAGCTGGCAAGCCTATGCCTTAGAGGCGCTGATTTGGCTTGATGGGAAGGCATAACCCAAGCTGACTTGAAAAGACATGGTAAGACCATATCTATCTGGAGCGAATTTGTGTCTGCAATCAAAAAGCAATTCTATCCATTGGCCTACATGCAACAAGCCATGATGAGTTGGCAAACTCTTCGACAGTTGAAAGGGCAAAGTGTGCAAGGGTACACTCAAGAATTTAGAAAGAGAGCATTGATTCTAGGATCTCATTAGACTCACAGAGACTCTTTGAAGTACATTGGTGGTCTACACGCTACATGAGGCATACATCTCATGTTTAATCCACTAGTATAGATGAGTATCGTACAAGCTACTCATCTAGAAGCTAGAGAATAATGAAATCAGAAGTGGGGGACCATCCCAACCCACTGCAAGCAAGAGCAAGGAGAAAAGAAAGCAGAAGTGGAAAGCAAGGAAGGCTAACACTGCATAGAAAAGCAAGGCTTCATGCACTCACTATAAAAAGGATGGGCATGATGATGAGCATTGTTGGATTTTGCATCTAGAGTTGAGACCTAAGAAGTTCGAGGGCAAGAAGAAGAAGACTGCTGCAACTATTAAGAAAGATTTGGGGTCAGACTCAAGAGATGAAACAACCATTGCAGCCACAGGTATAAAAGGTACGAGTTTTGAAGCATCTACTAGTAATTCTACACAATCTATTACTGGTGAATAAAATGAGAGAAAAAGACGTGAGCTTTTCCATATTCGAGTTATTTTCAAACATCAAAAGGTTGATACTTTGTTTGATAGTGGCTCACAAGTAAATTTAATTTCCAAAGCAATTGTAAAGAAATTCAAATTATCAATTACAACTCATAAGAAACCATACTCATTAGGATGGTTGAATGATAAAGCACAACTACAAGTGACTAGACAATGCAAGCTTAAGTTTTCTTTTGGGTCAACATTTGTAGATGAGGTTGAGTTAGACATAATTCCTCTGGATATATGTTGAATTGTTTTAGGAAGTCCTTACTTGTATGATAGAAAAGCTATTTTCTATAGAGTTGAGAACAAGTATCTACTTGTTAAAGATGGAATCAAATATTTTGTAAGAGCTCATAAGCTCAAGAATAATTATACTCTCATAAACTCAGGGCAGATGAAAAGAATGATAAATTCATGCAAACAATTCTTACTAATGGTTGTAAAAAGAAACATGATAAAACCAATGTATTTGAGGGCTGTAATGCTAAACAAAAGGCTGATTTAGAAAAGGTTGTTTCAGAGTATGATATCTTGTTTCAAGAACCTAAAGGTTTGACACCCAAAAAGGAAATAGTACATGATATTATGTTGCAGCAAGATGCTCCTTTGCCTAACATTGGAATGTACAAGTTGTCTGCTTTAGAGAATGCTGAAATCAAGAAGTAGGTGCAGGAGTTGCTCGAGAAAGGGTTCATCAGGCCTAGCACATCACCATGTGGGTCACCAATCATTTTGGTGAGAAATAAAGATGGCTTGTGGAGAAATTTCATTGACCACCGAGCACTGAATAAGATAACAATAAAAAATCGTTATCCCCTTCCTCACATAGATGATCTTTTAGATCAACTGAAGGAAGTTGTTTATTTCACCAAGCTAGACTTACACAGTGGATACCATCAGGTCAGAGTTGGAGATCAATTTTGCATCCAAAAAGTAATTCTGCTCAAACTTTGAGTAAACCTTAGGGCGATAATTTGAAAATATGAGTTGAAAAAGTAGTTTTATTATTTTATTATTTTTTAATCTTTTTTCTTTTTTACTCCAAAAATGTTGAACCATCCCCCATGGTTGACATCATCATCTTGAATCCTATTGGTTCTTATAAAGTGTATTTTGGTTGCACATTTTTCTTAGGAGGCCCATTTTAGACCTCAAAATTCCCCTAATGTATGTTTAATCATCAACAATGCAAAATTCTAACTAGCATTAACAAACCTCTTCATTTGTCCAACATTCATAAGTGATAAATTCAACTTCTTGCTATGTGCTCTAACAATATACTCAATCCCATATTTAAAAAAATTATACTTGTTCTCATGGTGATGAAAGATAGCTTTCCTATCATATAAATATGGTCTTCCCAAAACAATTCCATAAATGTCAAGTGGTACCACATCAATTTCTACCTCATCAATAAAATTTGCAGCGATGGCAAATCTAAATATGCATTTTCTTATCACTTGAAATTTGGAATTTTCACATACCCAACCCAAAGGATAAGGTTTAGGATGAGGAATGGTTTCCAAAATTAGTTTCTTGACAATGTCTTCTAAAATGAGGTTTTCTTGTGATTCACTATCATACAAAGTATCTACTTTGTTGTGTTTTATGATGACTCTAATATGGAACGACTCTATTCTTTCTCTTTAATTTTGAGTTTCAATGGGTTTTCTAGAAGAACTAGTACTTGCAATTAAATCCATACCTTTCAATCCCATGGCTATGATTTTTGTTTCATCTCTAGAATCAGATCCTAGATTTTGTTGTGTAGTTGCAATAATATTTTCTTTATCCTTGTTATTAAATGTGATGCAGGAAAGTGTTCCCTCTATGGACAGAGGCAACCCCTATAGCCCTAGAGTGGGTCTAGTCACAGCAAAGACAGATCAAGATTTCCTTAAATAGTCATAGTTGGAGGCCTACCTCAACTAGTGGTCGATGAAGTTTCGTTGCGCTGCTCTAGTTTTCACTTCCTTCTCCTTAATAATTGATCAACCGAAAATAATGCAAAGGAAATACAAAAAATAACGTAACCAAAAAACAACGATGATCTATTTACTCACAAAGTCAAGTCATGAGCTATCAAGTAAATTACATACAAGACATAGGAAAACATCATTGATTGTATTAATAATGAAACAAGAGCAAGCTTACAACCGAAGTCTTGACGTTGCAAGCCTTCTCAGAGGGTCCAACCAGTGTGTTTCTCAAGCATTCACTCTTTGAAGATGGATCTCCCAACATACAATTTATTTCTCTCACTCATAAGTTTTAACACAAAGTTAAGGGAACTTCACAATCTTCCACAAGCTATCAACAATCTCACACTTGTCACACCCACACCAACTATCTATCAAACTCAAAAGCACTAATAGCACTGCTCAATCCAAGGGATTACCAACTAGTTGATTATGTCAAAGGTGAGTGTTTAAATAGGATAAGGAGTCTCCATAAAATGTGGAAGAGAGAGCTCATCCACAAGGAAGGTAGCACAAATGATAGAATTTCCATACCAGAGGAGGAAGGGCGACACAAACTATGCCAACAACCAAGTCTGGAGACATCGAGAAGGTTGGTTGTTGGAACGAATTTGCCCAATCTGGATCATCGCGATTTTATAACTAAGCTTTAGCACTAACATCACTAATAAGTATTCCAGTCAAACCATCACTAAAGATAGTAGATAGCCTTGTGCCGAAGCAAGAAATCCAATCGTCGTAGGAAAAACATGTACTCCCGCGATGGAGTCACAGCTGGATTGTTTATGACTATTGTTCGTCGCGTATATTAAGTTATTTCTCGCGATGAGGCAGAAACATTAGGAAAAGTGGGTCAATTGGAAACATAAGAGAGAATTTGTTTAGCATGAGCATGGTTTACTTGGACACATGACATAGTAGAAGGACTGGAGTGAAGGCAGTGAAAAATTACTGTGTAATAGATGCCCCCTAAAGAATGAAGCCCGAGAGAGTGGGAGGGGTGAAATTCTTTATGAAACTGTCTGAGTTGGAACACCATCTAGAAAAACCTACAGGCGCAAGTACAAATGACATCTTGGAGAGTGAAATACATGTAGTCTAGGCATGGGCGCAGCCATCCAAAAGACATACAAACTAGGTCTGTGGTATGGATGCAACCATCTAGCTAGTAAGACCATGATGATGATAAAGGTATGGTCACAGCCATCCATGAGGACTCAGGTATGGTCGCAGCCATCCATCAACAAGTCATGTAATAATGAACCAATCCACGTAGCCCAAACATGTGTGATCTGAGTCTGGGGCCTTGAAACCCAACCAATCATAGTACAAATTCTAGCATGCCAATAGATGTGCTGAAATCGAGCATGATAGAAAGTCGCTTGATTATTGGTCAATGAGGAAAACCATTAACAAGCATGAGAGAAACCACCAATAATGCCAATGGCTCTCAAGGTACTATCTAGTACAATCCACGAAGTGTGAAGAATGAGCTGAATTCGAACACTTGTGGAATCACCTAATTGATGACCAATGATGAAAGTCGATTGTCAGGTGCCCACGCGTAGTGGGACATCTTTCTGAGCTCTTGTGCTTCGTGGCAGTTCCCCAAGAACTCTTTGTGAAGTTAGTCTGACCAATTGAACTGGACTCCTTCAGCGCATTGTTGTGCGAGTGTGACAATAGGTGCTAGAACCTCATCGGCATGACACTTTCGCATCACCTTCCCTGTGAGGATCTGCATGACTACCTTTACAATGGGGTCGCAGATGCTAGAGATAGCGTACTATCGCAGCTTCTTCACCAGCTTAAGTTTTTCCTTCATTTACTCTACGAGAACCCACTCATGACCCTTTCTGCCAAAGATCATGGTTGGGTTCTCACCTATATATGGCAGGCGTGTTCTTCAATGAATCATCCTATCTGTGATGGGTATTAACTCCTCCAGCCACAGACGCCCATCATGCACCAAGCAACACAGTTGCTTGTGTAGAAATTCCCACTGTAGATAAACAGATTATGCAATATACTAAAACACAATACAAGATCTACTTCTACAACACTTTGCAGAAGCTTGATCGAATTGAGCAAGATCAAGAGAACACATATAACTGAGAATGAGAAATCAATCACACATAACATAGAAGAAATAACTCGGGGAAATCCTCAGCCTAAAACCCCAATCTTTGTATTATCATACAAGTGGAAATCTTGTTCAAGTTACAAAAAGAATCATCTCTCAAGCTATCCTGCTCTCTCTGCAATCAAACAATCCAGCTCACAAACTGAATAGACACTGTATATGTCCTCCTCAAGCCCTCCAAGCGTCCTATTCCCCTGTGCAGTTTTTCTTGGGGCCCAATGAAGCCACATGTGTGAATTAGCCTCATCACCCCCACAAAACCTGAAGAAGTATCTACGCAATCCTCAAGGAAATAATTCCTTCTGCATGCAAGGAATATTCACAATGGAATATTATAGCAACTGATAGTACATTTCCCCTCCATCTAATCTCAAGCGGGTCTCTATCTGAACTGACATGCATGAGTTATTTATGAGAGAATATTCAGTTATCTAAAGTGAAACAGTTACATGCATGCAAGCATTAACTAACTAAAGTTACATTAATTCAACAAACTATTTGAATTAATCTAACTGGACTTGACTCAGTTAACTAATCCAACTAATTACAACTCATCCTTATCTCTTTAACTGATGGATAAATTCCTCAATTAATGGAGAAATTGTTGCATGTCCCCACATAGACTTCATGTTTGATTTTCTTTAACGAATTAACTCAAGATGAATTAATTAATTAATTTACAAATAGTTCCTAAGATCAAATTCGAATTTTACTTCACTATATTAGTTTAGGGACTGACTAAAATAGGAAGATATCCCAAAATATTATTTTTAGCACTTCCATTTTTCATTCCTTATTTCTATGTTCAACACTGGTTGAAGTGTTATTTTTAGCATTTCTATTTTTATCATTTCTTGTTGTTTTTTTCAACACTCCCTCTCAACAAGAAAGGGATTATCAGTAACCCTAATCTTGTCTTTGTGGAGCTCGAACTTGCATTTTGATAATGCCTTCATCAAAATATATGCATCCTGTTCCTTGGTCAAAAAATACAGCATAACATGATCCTCTTGACCACACAGTATCAAATATGGTGATATTGGATATCAATGTGCTTGGACCTGTCATGAAAAACTGGATCCTCAGAGACTTTGATACAGCTCTGGTTATCGCAATAGATCACTGTAGGATCCATCCTCTGACCAAACAATCCCACTAAAATCTTCTGCATCCAAATGGCCTCACATGCAGCCTGACTAGAAGCCATGTATTCAGCCTCTATTGAGCTAAGTGCAACTGATCTTTGTTTCCTGTTGTACCAAGAAACTGCAGCTGAACCAAGGTTGAAGATTCCTCCAAACATTCTCTTCTAGTTTGATGGACTCCTTGCCCAATCTGCATCTGTGAAGCCCTAAAGCTTCACTCCCTCTGTCTGTCTGTACCACAATCCAAACTAAGATGTGCCTCTGAGGTATCTCAACACATGCTTCACTGCCTTCCAAAACAACTTGGTAGGCTGAACTATAGCTTGACTTAGCTGGTTCACAACAAAGCATAAGTTCAAGTCATGTGTTCACCAGATACATAAGTGAACCCACTAGCTAGCGATAAACAGTAGCAGCTATTACCTCACGTGAAGTAGCATACTCCTTCCTCCAGTTCTCAGCTAGAGGAGTTTGCATGAGCTTGCACTTATCCATGTGAAAGCACCTGAGTATCTCATTGGCATACTTTCCTTGAGACACAAATACTTCACCATCCTTTGCCACACCTCCATGCCTAGAAAGTAGTGCATAAGACCCATGTCCTTCATCTCGAACTCTCTTGCAAGGTCCTCCTTGCAAGACTGTATCATTTGATCATCACCTCATATCATCGACATAAAGAACAATGATAAATGGTTTACCTTCTACCATGATGTGATAAAGGTTTGCATCTGCTGCACTCTTGGTGAAGCCCAAACTGGTGAAATAGTTGTCAACCCTGGTGTACCAAGTGTAGGGTGCTTGCTTTAGCCCATACAAGGCCCTCTTGAGTCGGTACACATGCGACTCACGATCGAAGGTCTCAAAACCCTCTGACTTCTCAATGTACACCTCCTCCTCAATCTTCTAATTGAGGAATGTTGTCTTCACGTCCATCTGGTGGATCTTCCACCCCATCTAAGATGATAGTTCCAGTATTGATCTAATCGATGAGTACCTTTCTACGGGAGCAAAAGTCTCATCGTAGTCGATCCCCTTGACCTGTGAGAAACCCTATGCAACAAACCTTGCGTTATGTTTCTCAACACTACCATCACCTGCCTTCTTTACCTTGTAAAGCCATCTAGAACTCGCCACTAACTTTCCCTGAGGCCTTGGGACAACATCCCACACACTGTTCTGAACCATAGAGTCGTACTCCTCTACCATTGCATCAACCCAAACTGGTTGTTGCACTACCTCCTCAAATGAAGAAGGTTCGGTATCTACACATTCCCCAACAAGGGCCATGTACCCAGTGTACCGATTGGCCGACCTCCTCTATCTACACTGAGAAGATGGTTGTACCACATTCTCCCATGCATCCAGCATCAACCTGTCAGCTTCCCTTGAGCGTTTCTGACCATCTATGGAAGTATCAGCATGAGTGGATGTCTCCACTTTTGGATCCTCTGCATGTGGTTGCTCCACATCAATCTGAGGATCCTCCTCCTTAGGAACTAAAAATTCCTCCTCTACATTCAACTTGAGCTCCCTTAGAGTGACACTTGCATGGCTTTCTACTCGTCGAACTTCAGATCCTTGTGTACCACAGTCCTCTGAGTGGAAGGAAGGTACACCTGATAGTTGTGGGGCGTGTTCGTCTACCCCACAAGTATTCCGAACTCAGCTATTAGGTCTAGCTTCTTTTTGGTCACATGATAGTAAATTGATGATCCAAATATTTGGAAGTGACTCACATCAGGTCGCTTCCCGAAATAGGCCTCCATAGGTGTCTTCATTCCCAGTATATAGTGTGGGCTTCTGTTCTGCAAGTATATTGTTGTAGTGCATACCTTAGCCCACAAATGCAATGGTAGGCTTTGGTCATTCAACATCGCTCGAGCTGCTCTCACAATCAAATTTTTCTTCCTTTCGGCCACCCCATTATGCTGTGGGATAGGGTGCTATCAATTCCCATTTAATACACTCTGCAGCGTAGAAGTATTTAAACTGTTGGGAGACATACTCTCCACCATTGTTGCTACACAATGCTTTTATTTTCTTTCAAGATTCTTTCTCTACCAAGGCTTTAAACTCAGAAAACCTCAAGAAGGTCTGATCCTTCTTTTGCATAAAGTAGATCTAGCATATACGAGAAAAATCATCAATAAAAATAGCATAGTACCTTTGTTTAGCAGTGGAGGTTGTAGAGAAGGGTCCACAAACATCTTAGTGAACTCACTCTAGGATTTCTCCAGCTCTATTGTCTTGATCCGAAAAGGAAGATTTCACATACTTACCCAAGGTATAACCTTTGCATGTAGTTGGCTGCTCAAGTTTTCCCTTGGGTAATCCGATAGAAATTTGTTGCATGATCTTCAGGGCTCCATGGTGCAAGTGGCCCAGTCTTTTATGCCATAGCTCACCAACATCTTGGCTCTGCACCATCTCATCTTTGGAACTCAAAGCAGTAGAGTCATCTACCTCTAGCTTGTAGAGATTCTTGACTCGAATCCCTATTTGCTTTGTCTTTCCAGTACCGATATGCCTCAAGAATACCATTTCTTTACTAAAGACTATATCGTAGCCTTTATCTTCTATCATAGCAATAGACACAAGATTCTTCTTCAGGGGTGGTACATAGTTTACATTAGTCAGAGTGAGGGTAGCTCCATGCTCCCTCTGAAACACAATCGTACCTTCACCTAAAACACGGTACTTTCCATCATCACCCATCTTGATCCACATCTGGAGATCCTTCTCCTCCAAGGTACTGAAAAGATTATTGTCACATGACATGTGGAATGAAGCTCCACTATCTAGGTACCACATACATCCCACCATGGATTAAACCATGCATGTGATAATTGAGAAATCCAGCTCAAATTGTGAGGCAAATGCCTCACCATCAGATC
>APFE030182731.1:13576-29779 GCA_000404065.3 Pinus taeda | reverse complement strand
ACCCAATGAAATGAAGTAAACAATAAAAAGTAAAATGAACTCATTGAAAAGTATAAAGGAAAGAGACCAAACAAAATTTCTAAAAAGGTATAAAAGAAAGGGGTCAACCAAATATCTAAAACAATGAAAGAAGAGGTTAAGAAAGAAAATGAAGGAAAGGGAGAAACGTGGGAGAAAAATAAAGGATGAAGCCTATGAATAACGAAATAAGATCCAACAATTTATAATCTTCCATCCATCATCCCTATTGAGGGTCTTAGATCTTTTTTCAATCTCAATGGCCTTCCTTAACTTACGATGATGGAAATGCTCAATATTGTCAATGACTTGGGAACCCTATATACAAATGTGGTGCTTTGTCTTCTCAGCATGCTCAGTTAAAGTTTAGGAATGAGTCTTATAAAGTTTTATTTCATCTGCATGCTCATGAATCCTTTGATTAATGGAACATGTAGAAATGACAAGAAATTTTCTACTATTGATGAATTTTAACTCAAATCAAGAAATACAAATTTCTTCTACAATTCGCGGAATAAAAAATTACAATATAGAAACACAAGCAATGACATGCAACCATCAAAACATAAGGAACAAATGATTTGTAGGGGAACCCAACTGGAAAAAATCCCTCTGCTACTTTTCATTAATCAGATGTGAATGATAAACTATTACAATGTCAACTTCAAGCTCTAAATCACACCATGCATTGTAAAATTGTTCTCCTGTTGAATGACTATCTTTGGCCAAAACTTAGCCTATTCAAGCCCCCTAGCTTCCTCCTATTTCCTTGTGCAATCATGGATAAATTGACCTCCTAAAGAATAGGGGAATTCCTTATTTCCTTGAGCAAAGGGAATTGATAACCTACTTAATTTGTAAGCATGTACACTGAAATAGTATATAATTGATGATTACAATGTGACTTTTCCTCCCCTCCAACTAGGCAATTCGAATTTCATTCATGTTTATATTATTTTTGGCTCATTAACTAGTTACTGAGAGATCAGTGAGCAAACGATATTCATAACTAATCAACTGACCTTCAACTGATTCAATTAATGACTAGAGCTTAGTTAACTGAGTTCAACTAAAAATAACTGAACTAGATTGTTAAATTTTAGCAATCACTACATGCACAAGCTTACTCCAAGCCTACAAACTCGAATTTTCTGATTTGACTAGGTGACAAGGACATGCCACTGAAGCTAACTGCAATCCAAGTCATCCTGCTGATGTGGAAAATTGAATTTCTCCCTTTGACTAAGGTACAAGTCAAATGGAGGATTTTCTTGTTACATTTCTAACATCCCTCTTAGCAAGAAATGGGTTCTGCACCACCCCTATCTTGTACCCATGGAACTCAAGTTTCCCTCTTGACAATGCCTTTGTCAAAATATTTGCATCTTGTTCCTCAGTGGGAATGTACTGCAACATCATGATTCTCCTCTACACATAATCTCTCAAGTCATGATACCTAATATCAATGTGCTTGGACCTGTAATGAAATACTAGATTATCAAAGAGTTTGATACAACTCTCATTATCACAAGAAATCATTGTCAGATCCATCTCTGGACTAAAAATAATAACAAGAATTTTACTCATCCATATGGCCTCACATGCTGCTTGAGTTGCAACCATGTACTTGACCTTTGCTGAGCTGAGTGCCATAAACCTTTATTTCCTATTGTACCCAAAAATAGTTGAAGACCCAACACTAAAGATAGCTCCTGAAGTACCCTTCATGTATCATGGAATCCCTGCCCAATATGCATCAGTGAAGACTTGGAGCTTCACACCATCTATCCTCGTGTACCATAACCCATAATATATTGTTCCTCTGAGGTATATGAGCACATGTTTTGCTACTTTCCAGTGAATATTGGTAGAATTCACCATAAATTGACTCAATTGATTAACTACAAATCATATGTCAGGCCTTGTGTTCACCAGATACATCAAGGACCCCAAAAGTTGTCTATGGATGGTAGCATCTACTGCCTCTCTTAAAGAAGCATCCTCCTTCCTCCAGTTTGTAGCTAGAGAAGTGTCTATAGGCTTCCAGTCATGTATATGAAATCGTTGAAGTATTTCAGAGGAGTACTTCCCCTCACTCACAAACAACTCTCCATCTCCCTGTCATACCTCCAACCCAAGGAATTAATGCATTAATCCCTTGTCCTTCATCTTGAATTCTCTTGCAAGGTGCTCCTCATAAGAGTGGATCAACTACTCATCCCCTATAAGTATCAAGTCAGCAACATACAATACCAAGATAAGCACAACTAGCATCACTAACATCAAAGCATGTTGTCCCTCTAAAGACATTTTCCTTTTGTGTTGGTAGATTCTAGGTTAGTGCGCACATTCAACACCTCAAACTCAACAAAATCCATATTATAGCCCATCATCTATCAAAATTTCAATAACATCCAAAGCTCAACCATTCCAGAATTTATCTTGGCATGCCAATAAACCATGAAAGTTCAAATGGTCTCAATATAAAGTAGACTTCAAAAAGACCACAAAGAATTTTAGCTTACAAAATCAATTATTTTTATGGTCTAATTTCAAGTCTCATATTTCAAACTTCTATGAGCAAAGCAAGTCTTTGAGGTATAAATCATTTAGTGAAGTCTTTTTTTTTAAAACACGATAGACCATCACTTAGCAAAATAACTTACTTCATAAACAAATCTTGCATTTCTCACATTCTCATATCTATAATCCATTACTAATATATTTCATCCTTATCCATTAACCATTCTATTTCATAGCCCATCAGCTTACACTTCAAACCTGTGCATTCCACTCATGAAATAACCCATTTAATGATCCCTCTCCAAAATTTATCATATCTATACATCCCCTTCCCACAATACTAGGAAATGTCAACAAAACCATTCCTCCAACATAGTATTCCTATCAAGGGTGAACTAGGGGAAGGTTTAGTTGATCCTTCCTCTAGCATAGGATTCTCATCAAGGGGATGCTAGGGAATGGTTATATGGATACTTCTCTAACATAATATTTTCATTAAGGTGGAACACGAGAAAGGACCAAATGACTATTCTTCTCAAATTATATTCCTATAAAGGATGATCCTAGGGAAATATTCATTGAGTTTTCCTCTAGATTAGTATTATCATTGAGTTAGATAACATTTTCTATAACATAGTATTCTTTTCAAGGGCGAACTAAGGGAAGGGTTAGCAATCACTTTACCCAACATAATATTTCCTTCTATGGAGATCCCTTTCGGGTATTCATGAATATCCACTTGTGACTAGCCCACATGTATGAGTAATTTTCATTGAGATGGCATCTTCTTAGTACTGTGATGGTTAATAAGGTAGCTCAACTTACAAGAGGAATTTTTTTTCCATATGATCTGTAATTGAGGTGATTTTTGGGGTGTTTGAAAGCTTACAATGTGTGTAGAAACATCATGAGAGTAGAGATAAGATGATGAAGTTTCAAACCTAAAAAGTGTTTTTTGATGCCTAAAAGTAGCTATGGAAGTTTTTGAACCCAAATCATGAAACTATGACTTGCCCTAAAAGTTGGTCCTACAAACTAATTCTTCTAATTTTTCTTCCCAAAACATACTGAGACAGATGACAAATTACATAATCATACATTTTAGATCAGAAGTTATTGAATTCTTTACTACCACCAAAGATCAAGTTAGGCCTCCATCATTATTAGGATACTCCATATACATCATACATTCAATCATTATTAAGTGGGGATTTTGGAAGCACTAATGAACTAAGGGACATATCACTATCAATAATGGGGTCTAAAGTTTCTAGAAGGATTGGATCACATTTTATACCCAAACAATAATTTTCATTCCCCATAGAAATGATATCTAACCTTGGAAACATCTATGTTAATGTGGTATCTAATGAATATCTAAGAGAAGAACCATGCATGTCATGGGCATAAAAAACTAGACCCTTATCACTACATTTTTCAAAGAGAAAGGAATCACATGTATAGAAATTGCAAAGCAAAGCACCTTAGCTAATAATGATGAGAGATCCTGCAAAATACCAGAAAATTTGTTTCTTAGCATTTTTTGAGATACATAATTTATGTTTACATCCTTTGAATTCCATAGGGTCCCATTCTCAGTGGAATCTTCATTGGCTTGGTATAATGTTTCTTGATCCAAAATTCTATTTGGATTAGTAGTTATTAACCAATAATGTAGATTCACCTTAACTTTGTTCAAGTTTACAACCTGATCTTTAGACAAAAATTTAGGATATTGGCCATTATAGGAGGTTCTTCGAGTGTAGTGGTTAAGCCAAGGAACTACCTTGTTTTATGTTCCTTTGTTCAAAACTTACCTAATAATGTGGGCAGTACCTAAAAATATGGCCTAAAAATATGGCCTATTTATAGGGGACTCAAAACTAAAAGATAAAAATACCCAATTAAAGGGAGATATAGATCTTACCATTAGGTAGTTAGAACCAACCCTTAACTATCCAAGAAATTATCTATAAGTGGTATTTTTTTGCATTGTGACCAATGATAGCCTAATTTAGAGGCTTTGAATCCCCTTGAGAATCCACTACTATGGAAAGGAAACAATGTTTCCACCAACATAATCCTAAATATACTCTTCTACACCTTCTAGGAATGTAAGCATTAGACAAGGTGTTTCTCTATGTCACTGCTATGAGAACAATTTCATTTAAGATTTGTAGCCTTCATCAACTCCATATCTCCATAAATCCTTTTGCAAAGAATACTTCAGCCCAAATTATAAGCTCCCTCTTCCATCCTCACACTTGACTTCTAGTGTCTAGTATGCATCATTCTCTCCCCTCACCAACCAAAAGAGGTTTTAAATACATTTTTTCCCACCCTTAAAGTAATATTATTGGTACATTGGCATCGACATCTCTCTTTTCACTGGAGGAATCAACAACTAGGCCGATTTCATATTTGCGTGACACGGGTCTGATTCTTGCCACTACCACAACACCCCTAAGTGTCTACATATGCTCCTTTCACAAACATGGGTAAGTCGGGGAGATTTGAACCTCAAATCCCTTGAAACATAACACTTCAGTTTCATGGCACTTTCCAATTGAGCTGCCCCCCAACGGCTTCTTGTCATCGCCACATTAACATCAAGGGGAATATGTCTTTTACTTGTACTTCAAAAATATTTGTGGACGAGCTCAAAGACATCCTACTTTTCATTTGGAGGAAACTTTATTGAGATTTGACGCGAATGGGCAAGGGAAATTTTCTCTTATTATCTCATTGCACAATAATATTTAAACCTAAATGAACAAAGAAATAGTCTTTTTTATATTATAATTGCACAACTGATTTCAATATATATACCAATAATACTGTAAATTTTGATTTATTTTTTCTTTTGATAAAACGCAATTTATTTATTTATAACGAATAAAGATGCATAGATAAAATTAAGTTAATTTGAGTATTTAACATATAATAATATTCTATAAAATTTGAATTTGAATCTAAATTTAAAATTTTATTTTAAATAATTATTATTTTACATAAATAAATATTTGCCATACACACACTTAATATATTATTAAATAAACATGTTTTACAAATTTTGAAATGACATGTCTCATTCACATCTAAAATCTATTGTATATATATCAATCACTTACAATGCCTTTAATTAGCTTCAATATATTTCATTATATTAACCATTAAAAACGGATTAATAAAGTTTGACCCCCGAACTTCAAAATTTTGATTGAGGTTTTTGTTTGACATTGTCTTACCATCATATTCTCTGAGCTGGTGACACATCGACAAAGTAGGTTTCTCATAGTTGTGAGGATTCATATGAAAATGAGATCACCTCGACCAAACTTCCGAACTTTTATATGTTCAACATGGGAAAAAATGACTTCAGCGTTATTACCTAATAAGAATTAGGTGACAAGCAAATTATAAATATTTTCAAATTCAAAAAGTTATGTTGTTGGAAGGTGGATGAACCTTATAAACTCTAAATGTTCATCATGGGAAAAATGACTTTTAGAATTATTAGTAGTAAGATTTAGGTCAACAAACAAACATTACATGTTTTCAAGTCACGAACATGTGCAAAGTGGTTAAGAACAAATAGTTTGATACATGCTGCAAGTTTTGTTCTCCTAAACATTGAAGTTGTCAGGAAAGTGGAATGTCGGGGAAATCCCTCTTTCAAATTTAAAACATGTTAATTTTTGCAGCCACAAGCTCCAAACTTTGACTAAACAATTATCGACGGGTCTAAAAAAATCATACGATATAAAATATGGAAAAGATTAATTTAAGAAAATATTTAGGAATAGGCCTTTACAACCACTTCAAACAATTTTAGAAAACTTTATTTTAGTTCTATGAGTACCATTAGTGCTTATAAACACTCCCAGAAGATTTTTTAAAAAACAAAAGATGTATGTGTATATATATATATAATATATTGGTCAAAGGTCAATTAATGGGTAGTTGAAAGTAAATAGATTGCTAGAGTCCAGCCTTGGCAAAGACCAATAAATTGCATTAAAGTAAAATTTAAATTTAAATAATGATTATTTCATTATGCTCCCATACACCTGTCATGAAGGTGGAAATAAGACCTTCAAAATATAGACCATTCAAATTAGCTATATATATATATAGATATAAAGTGGAAAATTATAAAATATATTGGTCAAAGGTCAATTAATGGGTAGTTGAAAGTAAATAGATTGCTAGAGTCTAGCCTTGACTAGGACTAATAAATTGCATTAAAGTAAAATTTAAATTTAAATTTAAATAATGATTATTTCATTATGCTCCCATACACCTATTATGAAGAGAAATAAGACATTCAAATATTAACCATTCAATTAAATTATTTTCAAAATAATAATATAAAAAAATATTATAATATATATTATTGAAATATTTAATAATTGAATGGTTAATATTTAATGAAGGTCTTATTTATTACCTTCATAAATAGAGATGTAATAATGGGAGCAATATTAATATATATTATATAAATATATAGAGAGGAGAGGAGAGGAGAGAGCTAAACATTATAAAATATATTTGGTCAAAGGTCATTAATGGTAGAATATTGAAAGCTAAAATAAGATTGACTATGAGTCCACCTTTTCGCCGGATGGGACTAATAAATTGCAATAAAGTAAAATTTAAATTTAAATAATTGAATACATTTAAAATTTAAAGTTGCATTACATAATTTATTAAATTAAAATTTTATTATTCAATTAATAATTTTTTGTTATAATTTGTTTTATTTTCTTAAAGTTAACATCCTTGTGATAAAATAGATCATTCTGACAAATGAGAAATCAAACTTCTAGGGGACCCATTCAAAACTTGCTATCAGAGCATGTTTTAATAGGGTGGTAGTTGTGGCCACAATAAGGTTAACTAGGGAAAGGTTTAGTTGACCCTTCCTCTAGCGTAGGACTCTCATTAAGAGGATGCTAGGGAATGGCTATATGGATACTTCTCTAACATAATATTTTCTACAACATAGTATTCTTGTCAAGGGTGAACTAAGGGAAGGGTTAACAACCAAGGTCAACAAAACTATTCCTCCAATATAGTATTCCAATCAAGGGTGTGTTGACATGGCAAATGTGCACAATGCCAACAAGGGGAACTAACCCAATCACAAGCCCCAATTAGACCTACTTTCGTTTGGAATGGCTAGCTCCAACGGGTTTTAAGGGACCCCGTAAACTATTTGAACATGTCAAAATATTGCTTCTGAGAGGAAGACTTCAATTAAATCAACAAAAATAAAACAAATAACCTCTATGTATTAAATCCTATATATACTACTTCTAACTACTCTAATCTAGTCCTAGCTATCCTAATCTATCCTGCAGAAGCATAATATAGAGGTTTCAACATCATATATATGTTCGGCAGGAGCATGATAAATAAGATTAAACATCATGTATAGATTCAAGTCCAAATGAATCAATCATTGAATTCACAGCTGGACAAGGTTGTATTAAAGCTAAATTGCAATCCAATCACTCATATAGGAATCCACATTCTTTTATGAAATTAAACTTGTAATTGATGTTTAACTTAGTTTCAAATCAGAGACCATTCACAAGTTAACCATGAAACTGAATCATATTCAATTTAACAAGACTAATAGTGAACTGTAAGTCATCAATATGCATAAATACAAATCACATTTACATTCATGCCAGCAAAAACACTCTAATCCAAAACATATAAAAGAACAATTACATAAGTCTGAAACTAAAGGCTCCTTCTTCCCCAAAACAGTCCTCCTTATTCACAATAAATCAAAAATGTTCTTCTCGAAAATCAAAAGCCCTTTCTCCTATTCGGGGGTAATACTTATGCAAATGCCCCTGACTCTAGGTCTACCTTGCCTCTGTATCTTCCCACTATTTCCGATATGCAAATCAAGTACACAGAGATAGGATCATCAACGTGACCGCTGACACGTAGAAAGCATAACGGATGGATCGATTCCCTTCCTGAGGAAGTGAACAAATGTTGGTAAAAAGGGTGACTATATGTTTCCTTCCCATAATGAATACTGGGACAACTTTGCTTTCGGAATATACAGGCAACGCGTGGGGTTCTGACCCAGAATGCTTGCGGCCAGATCTTTAAACACAACGCTTTTGCATACATGGCTCTTCGAATCCCCTCCTGCGTTCTTTACTTCTCAGCTGCAGAGATAGTTATCATTAGCTTCATGATTGTGAACAATATAATAGAGATATTTACATAGGACAAAAACGTAGCTTTCATTAACTTTTATAAACTACGGGAACAAGTGTGAAAAGGATTTACACATAAAACACAGTCAACACACAATTTCCTGCTCAATCCATAGGCTTGGAATGGTTTTTGAGGGCTTCTTTTAAATTTCAATTGAGTATCGGCCCCTCCGTTGGTCGCAGTACCCATGCCTTCCACTTCCCCAATGCACAATTACACTATCGAGACTCCACAGGCCCGCCTTTTACACTGAAAAACTCGATCCCTTTGTTATTTTGGAAAAATTGGAAGACATAGAAAATCTCATCCCGATCGCTCAATCCGGACCACAACCTTTATATAATCAGGCATATAATCATCGCCGGGTCTGGCTCTCACCTCTTCGCTAATTGCATGACCCCCGGGCTCCGTCGATATGTGATATGCGATGGGGCTTCTTGGACCGTATAATATATATACATATATATATACATATATATATATATATATACATATACTATACATATACATATATACATATATATATACATATACATGTACATGTACATGTATATATGTTATATGTATATATATATATATATTATATATTATATATTATACACACCACACACACACACACACACACCACACACAACATATATTATATATCGTGGTTTGATAAAACCATCAGGTCCGGGCAAATGGAAGCGCGCTATATGTACATTGAGCTGTTGGTACAAGCCCATAACGATAAATCAATTAACACCAAACCCGACATATATATATATATATATATATATATATTATATATATATATATATATATATATATATATATATATATATATATATATATATATATATATGCTTAATAGGGTTGGTGGGTCCGGTAGACAGAGGTGCATTGATTATACACATAGCTTTGGGACTAGGCTGATAGTGATCTGCGATGGGGCTCTAGACCCGAAATGCATACATTTGAGTTAATAAAACCCGTCGAGTCCGGAAGCCATGAATTCCTTGTGTTATTTGCGATGGGCCCAAAAGGGTTTACGCCTGTTTTGTGGAGTATTTCAATTATGAGGAATTATGATGAAAAAAAAAGAGGACGCGAAGGAAGATTTCATGAGTTAAAAGCACCGACAATTATGATAAGGGTGGGGGGGATTGTTTGTGTGGGCATAAGTGTATCATGCATGCTTGTGAAGATTAAAAGGTCCTGATGAAGTGAGTGAACAAAGGGCTTGGCTGTGTCAGGAATGAACCATTGCAGCAGAGGTTTATTCAATGGCTTAGCCATCAGGCATGGAAAATCTGACTCGGTAAAGAGTTAACATCCTTGTGATAAAACAGATCATTCTGACAAATGAGAAATCAAACTTCTAGGGGACCCATTCAAAACTTGCTATCAGAGCATGTTTTAATAGGTTGGTAGTTGTGGCCACAATAGGGTGAACTAGGGAAAGGTTTAGTTGACCCTTCCTCTAGCATAGGATTCTCATTAAGGGGATGCTAGGGAATGGCTATATGAATACTTCTCTAACATAATATTTTCTATAACATAGTATTCTTGTCAAGGGTGAACTAAGGGAAGGGTTAACAACCACTTTCACCAACATAATATTTCCTTCCATGGAGATCCATTTAGGGTCTTCATGAATATCCACTTGTGGCTAGCCCCACATGTGTGAGTAATAGGCATTTACATGGCATCTTCTTGGTATTGTGATGGTTAATAAGGTAGGTCAACTTACAAGAGGAAAACGTTTTCCATATGAACTTTAATTGAGGTTATTTTTGGGTTGTTTGAAAGCTTCCAATGTGTATAGAAACATCATGAGACTAGAGATAATATCATAAAGTTTAAAACCTAAAAAGTGCTTTTTGATGCCTAAAAGTAGGTATGGAATTATTTTAACCCAAATCACCAGATTATGACTTACCCTAAAAGTGGGTCCTACAAACTAATTCTTCCATTTTTTCTTCCCAAAAAGTACTAAGATAGATGAAAAATTATATAATTATACATTATAGATCAGAGGTTATTGAATTCTTACCTACCACCAAATATCATGTTAGGTCTCCATCATTCTTAGCAGACTCCATATATATCACACATTCAATCATTAGCAAGTGGGGATTTTGGAAGCACCAATCAACTAAGGGACATATCACTATAAATAATGGGGTCTAAAGTTTCTAGAAGGATGGATAATGTATTATACCCAAACAAGAACTCTCATTCCCCTTAGAAATGATATCTAAGCTTGGAAACACCTATGTTAATGTGCTATCTAATGAATATCTAAGAGAAGAACCATGTTTGTTATGGGGATAAAAAACTATACCCTTATCCCTACAATTTTTAATGAGAAAGGAATCACATGTACGAAAAATTAAAAATGAAAGCACCTTATCGAATAATGATGAGAGATCCCACAAAATACTAGCAAATTTGTTTCCTAACATTTTTTGAGACACGTAATTTATATTTACATCCTTTGAATTCGATAAGGACACATCCTTAGTGAAATATTCATTGGCTTGGTATAATGTTTCTCAATACAAAATTTTATTTGGATTAGTAGTTATTACCCCATAATGTATATTCACCTCAACTTTGTTCAATTTTACAATCTTATCTTCAAACAAAAATTCAGGATGCTGGCCATTATAGGAGATTCTTCTAGGGTAGTGGTTGAGCCAAGGAACTACCTTGTTTTTGGTTCCTTTGTTCAAAACTTACCATTAAAGTGAGTGGTCCCTAAAGTTATGGCCTACTTGGTTTGAAGAATGGCATCATAGTAGAACTCCTTGGTTTGAAGAATGGCAACATACTAGAACTCCTTCATAATCCAACATCTACTTCCATTTAATGCATCTACATTTCAAGGTAATAAAGGCAATGAGCTCCCATTAGTATCCATCAAAACCAACGTTCTTGGAACTCGTTCCATATTTAGTGTTTTTCATTATATATATTAAAATGATCCTAAGAACTACCATCCCTGCCACAAATATCCCATGAATTCCATAAATGCAAAGGGAATTTTGACATGTGATGCATGAATTGAAGATGAGAAGATAATATTTCCATGCATCGTATGAATTGAAATTTTCATGCAATGGTTGCAAAACCTCACCTAATCCTTGAAATAACTAAGGATGTCCTGATAATATTACATCTCTATTTATAGGGGACTCAAAACTAAAAGAGAAAAAAAACCCCAATTAAAGGGAGATATGGATGTTACCATGAGGCTATTAGAACCAACCCTTAACTATCCAAGCAATTATCTATAAATGGTATTTTTTTTGCATTGTAACCAATCATAGATTCATCTATAGGTTTTGAATCCCCTAGAGAATCCACTTTTATGGAAAGGAAACAATGTTTCCACCTACATAATCCTAAATATACTCTTCTACACCTTCTAGGAATGTACGTATTAGGCGAGGTTTTTCTCTACCTCACTACCATGAGAACCATTTCATTTAATATTTGACATCTTCATCACCTCCATACCTCCATAAATCCTTTTGCAAAGAACACTTCTACCCAAATTATAGGCTCCCTCTTCCATCCTCACACTCCTCCTCCATAGTCTGATATTCATCATTCTCCCCCTCCCCCCAACCAAAACAGGTTTTAAATACATTTTTCCCACCCTTAAAATAACATTGTTGGTACATTTCCATCGCCATATTTCTTTTTTGCTAGAGGAGTCAACAATTGGGATGATTTCATATTTGCGTGACACAGGGTCAATTCTTTCCACTACCACTACACCCCTAGGTGTCTACATATGCTCCTTTCACAGACATGGGTAAGTCGGGGGGATTTGAACCTCAAATCCCTTGAAACATAACAGTTCAGTTTCATGGCACTTTCCAATTGAGTTTCCCTAGGGGCTTCTTGTCATCGCCACATTAACATCAAGGGGAATATGTCATTTACGTGTACCTCACATATATTTGTGGATGGGCTCAAAGACATCCTACTTTTCCTTTCGAAGAAACTTTAGTGAGATTTAACATGAATGGCCAAGGGACGTTTTCTCTTACTATCCGATTGCACAATAATATTTAAAACTAAATGAACAAATAAATAATCTTGTTTTTATCTTATAATTGCACAACATACGTATACACTTACATTTCAATGTATTTAGCAATAATACTCTAAATTTTGATTTATTTTTTCTGAATAAGAGACAATTTATATTTTTGTAAAGAATAAAAATAAATGAATAAGATACAAGTTACATTTTAGCATATAATATATTATATAAAATTTGAATTTGAATCTAAATTTAAAATTATTCTTTTAAATCATTATAAATTTACAGAAATATTTTCCATGCACAAACTTAATATATTATTAGATAAAAATGTATTACAAATTTTGAAATGACATGTCTCATTCAAATCTAAAATCTATTGTATATATATCAATCACTTAAAATGCCTTAAATTAGCTTAAACATATTTCAATATATTAACCATTAAAAAGGGATTAATAAAGTTTGACCAACGAACTTCAAAATTTTCATTAAGGTTTTTGTTTGACATTGTTTCACCATCATATTCCCTCGACCAAACTTACGAACTTTTATATGTTCAACATGGGAAAACTGACTTCAGCGTTATTACCTAATAAGAATTAGGTAACAAACAAATTCTAGATATTTTCGAATTCTAAAAGTTATGTTGTCGGAAGGTGCATGAACCCTATAAACTCTAAAGGTTCATTATGGGAAAAATGGCTTTTAGAGTTATTAACAGTAAGATTTAGGTCAACAAGCAAACTTTACATATTTCCAAGTGGCCAACATGTGCACAGTGGTTAAGGACAAATAGTTTGATACATGCTGCAAGATTTGTTCTACAAGTGAGGCAAGTGGAGTGTCTGGGAAATTCCACTTTGAAAATTGAAACATGTTAATTTTTGCAGCTACAGCTTCCAAACTTTGACAAAACCATTATCAATAGGTCTATTAGACACACTCTCTCTAGACTTTATAATTTAGGAAAGGAAACTATTATATAGTGCAAGTTACATATTTAAATAAATTGATGATAAATAATCAAGGTTACTTATTTAAATAAATTGATAATGATAGGACTTAAGAATAGAAATGTTATATGTTATATATATTAAATTGTATGGTCACTTATAAATTTAAGTAAAGTTTAATAGTGATATATATCATTTAAGATCAAATGTTTAAAGTAATAGATTAAGAGTAATAGATTAATGAAAAGTATTGTTTTAAATAGAATGAATGTAAATTTTTTAGTAGAGTTAAAAAATAGTTATGAGATAAATTAAATTATGGTTAAAAATTTGAAGCTATGAGGCTTATGAAAAGAAAGGAGGTTTTCATTTGGTTATCACTATTAACTAAAATGTCAAAAAAAAGATTTTTTAGGAGGGGGAATTTTGGAATACAAGATATTGTACAATCTCGTATATTTTCATTTTAATATATTCACCAATAACATTGTAAATATTGATTTATTTTTATTCTAGTTATAAATATTCCCATGTGATTTATTAAAAATACCTTAAATTTTAACTATACATTACTATAATATAAGAAACATTTTTTATAATCTAACATATAATATTTTTTAAAAAAAATACATTAATCTAAAGAATAATATTTGAAAACATTAATGGTGTAGTAGCCATTGGAGGGATACACTTTTTCACTAGAGAAACCCCTATATTTATGTATGTGCATAGTTTGAGTTTTCCCTCCAATAACTATTCATAGGGATCTAACCTTCTCCACACAACCAATTTAGCATGCATCTTATGTGCTCAAAAACATTTGGTAATTAAAGATTCGAAATAATATCAACACCTTTAGGAAGGTTCCTCAGATAAAGAATCTTAGCTCTATTCTCTTTTACATAGAACTTTATTTGGTCTAAGTACATTCTCTAAAGTGTAATTGTACAATGTTCTTCACTAGAACAACCCCTAAGTAGATACCAATGCAAGAGAATACATAAAAGGGTTTGAGGGTAACATTATAATTAATTCACAACTATACCATTAAGAAATCCCATGATATGTTCCACATCATCCATCACATGTTGAACAAATGGTTGGATTCAAGGCCAAAAGCTCATACTGTGTGACACATGTTAATACTCATGTTATGTTAAGGATCTTGGTGGGATTATACATTGTGAAATACAATTTTACATTATAGGGAAATTATGTAGCAACAAGGGGACTAAATTTAGTCACCATGAGAATGGAATTCCATCAAAAATTTTAATCATAGAGATTCACCATACTTTATCATGGAAATTCTTAATTTGTAAATAGGTTTATTACAATACCATGAGCCAATACCATGACTTATCAATACCACATCCATAAAGAACCTTAACTCGATTCAAAATGACATTTTTTTATTAAGAAATTTAGTTAAAAGGAAAGAAATGACATACCTACTTTCGCAATAAATCTAGGTCTTTGATTTATGTGTACTACTAAAAATATTAGAATATGCTATAAGAGTTAAAATCTCTACAATCCACTTAAAAATACTAATAAATATGTTATATCAACATAATTAATTATGTTTTTTATTTTCTATTAATGCTTTGGGTAATATAATATATAATAACATGGATTTTTCCATTTATTCATTTTAACATTTCATATTAAAATAAATATGTTTCTTTTTATCATTCATATATATATCTTTTTTAATCATATATATATATATTATTTTTAAGTGTTTTTTTCTATTCTAAATAATAGGTTAAAAAATTGTCAAATCTTCATTTAATTTGTACAATTTTTTCAATCAATCTATTTTAATCTTTATTTTGTTTTAAATTTTAATTTTCATTCATATAAACAAAACAATCATTTTATATTTATTTTTACATTTAGAAAAAATCTGGACATAAGCTTTTACAAAAACTTCAAACAATTTTAAAAGATCAGTCCCATTGCTACCTACAAATTCTACAAATTCTCTTGGACATATATGTAGAAGATCTTTAAAAACACACAAAAATATATGCTAACATGTATCTCAGATAAGTATAAAAAAAGGATAGATACACCTCCTTAACTCAAAGTTATGAGGAAGCAAAAGTGTTTGAATAAATCTATTAAGATATACACTAAAAAATAACTACCATGGCTAGAAATAAAATATAAAATATCTATTTTAAAATGATAAATATCGCCATGGACCAGCACGGGTCAAAAAGAAACAATCTGAAAGTGTTTTAAATTGAACACACCTTCAAAACTCCACCGTCTATGCTTCCTCTTTATAAGAGACAAAAACCACGATTCTTCTCATTAAATTTGTACATGTTAATGGCTATCTGGTACGACTTTCAAGCCTTTTGTCCACTCTTGCCAAGTCTTCGCGGAAGATACATATGCGCGCAGAGAGAT
>APFE030182731.1:0-13482 GCA_000404065.3 Pinus taeda | reverse complement strand
AAGCAGCATAGATGTCAGATGGGCTTGCACGTATTTCGGCACCAAGTGCTCAATCTTCAATACTTCTAATTATTTACAGCACGCTTCCATTCAGCATAGCGGTAGGTAGCGGCCTTTAGGTTTTCCTGCAGAGAGTTTGTGATATTACAGAAGAAAAATTAAAAAAGAGATCAAACCAAATAACGATGAAGGAGAGAGGAGAGAGGGAGAGCGAATTGATAGTAGCATATCCTATTTTTGATAGTAGCATATCTTATTTTCCTATTTTTGATAGTAGCATATCTTATTTTCCTAGATTAATTATCAACTGTTTGTGTATAATTGACCAGAATAATTGTTTATGTAGAATTGTGAGGAAAGACTCACGGAAGTAATGATAGTGATGGAAGTTGTACAAATTTCAAGGGTGACATAGAATTTGGTTGTAAGAATAATTATGTGAAAATAAGACATTTAAAATATAAACTAATTAAATTAGAGATTATATATATATATATAAATAATGGAATATAAGAAATGGTGTCAAAGCTCAGCTTGGGGTAGTTTAGAAGTAAATAGATGCTAGAGTTATGCAATCAGCGACTAATAAATTGCATTAAAGTAAAATTTAAATTTAAAATAATTGAATTCATTAAAATTTAAAGTTCATAACATAAATTATTAAATTAATTTTTTTAAGTCAATTAAAAATTATTGTTATAATTTGTTTTATTTTTTTAAAAGTGATAGGATAAGAATATATTCCAATTATTTAGGAAATAAAACATTATATATTAAAAAAATGTTTTATTAGGTTTATAATTATAATTACATATCATTTTGTTAATTGGGGTTATCTCAGGTGGTTGGGTGGAATGGTTGTTGTATTTGGCACTCAAGTTCAATTCCCCATTAGTGACATGATGGACTATAATGTCTTATTGTTATTGTTGCGTTGGCTTAGAGCCTTGTAAACTCTTAATTAAGTATACCTATGGTTAACCTGGTACTAGGAACTGGTTGACACCTTTGGAACCACTTAGTGTGGTTCATGACATTCAAAAAATCAATAAAACATTACAAAAAACAATATAGATGAAACAACGAGTTTCCAAAAGAAAAAAAAATAAATAATATTATACTCAAAATCAATGTTAAATGGTAAATAAAAATTATTAAAATTAAAAATTAAAAAAAATAATAATGAAAACCCAAAACAGAAAATTAAGGATATAAAATGAAAATTAAACCATCATAATTTATAATTTAACAATTTATAATTTATATTAAACATAGGTGATAACAAAAAAAACGTAAGAGAATGACAATAAATAAATTTTAATAAAATTCTAAATACTAAAATTAAAATGAAAACAATTTAATAAATCTAAATAATAGCACTTGATAAATAAAAAAATAAAATGAAAGAAAGAAAAAATAAAAATAAAAAATAAAACTAACATTACTTTAATTAATTAATAAGAAGAGAGGTATAAAAATAAAATAAAATAAATTAATATTGTAATTATTATTGAAACCATTTTTATTATTATAAAAATTATTTTCAAAATAATAATCACTGAAAAAGAAAAGAGGAAAAAAATACAAACCCAATGAAATGAAGTAAACAATAAAAAGTAAAATGAACTCATTGAAAAGTATAAAGGAAAGAGACCAAACAAAATTTCTAAAAAGGTATAAAAGAAAGGGGTCAACCAAATATCTAAAACAATGAAAGAAGAGGTTAAGAAAGAAAATGAAGGAAAGGGAGAAACGTGGGAGAAAAATAAAGGATGAAGCCTATGAATAACGAAATAAGATCCAACAATTTATAATCTTCCATCCATCATCCCTATTGAGGGTCTTAGATCTTTTTTCAATCTCAATGGCCTTCCTTAACTTACGATGATGGAAATGCTCAATATTGTCAATGACTTGGGAACCCTATATACAAATGTGGTGCTTTGTCTTCTCAGCATGCTCAGTTAAAGTTTAGGAATGAGTCTTATAAAGTTTTATTTCATCTGCATGCTCATGAATCCTTTGATTAATGGAACATGTAGAAATGACAAGAAATTTTCTACTATTGATGAATTTTAACTCAAATCAAGAAATACAAATTTCTTCTACAATTCGCGGAATAAAAAATTACAATATAGAAACACAAGCAATGACATGCAACCATCAAAACATAAGGAACAAATGATTTGTAGGGGAACCCAACTGGAAAAAATCCCTCTGCTACTTTTCATTAATCAGATGTGAATGATAAACTATTACAATGTCAACTTCAAGCTCTAAATCACACCATGCATTGTAAAATTGTTCTCCTGTTGAATGACTATCTTTGGCCAAAACTTAGCCTATTCAAGCCCCCTAGCTTCCTCCTATTTCCTTGTGCAATCATGGATAAATTGACCTCCTAAAGAATAGGGGAATTCCTTATTTCCTTGAGCAAAGGGAATTGATAACCTACTTAATTTGTAAGCATGTACACTGAAATAGTATATAATTGATGATTACAATGTGACTTTTCCTCCCCTCCAACTAGGCAATTCGAATTTCATTCATGTTTATATTATTTTTGGCTCATTAACTAGTTACTGAGAGATCAGTGAGCAAACGATATTCATAACTAATCAACTGACCTTCAACTGATTCAATTAATGACTAGAGCTTAGTTAACTGAGTTCAACTAAAAATAACTGAACTAGATTGTTAAATTTTAGCAATCACTACATGCACAAGCTTACTCCAAGCCTACAAACTCGAATTTTCTGATTTGACTAGGTGACAAGGACATGCCACTGAAGCTAACTGCAATCCAAGTCATCCTGCTGATGTGGAAAATTGAATTTCTCCCTTTGACTAAGGTACAAGTCAAATGGAGGATTTTCTTGTTACATTTCTAACATCCCTCTTAGCAAGAAATGGGTTCTGCACCACCCCTATCTTGTACCCATGGAACTCAAGTTTCCCTCTTGACAATGCCTTTGTCAAAATATTTGCATCTTGTTCCTCAGTGGGAATGTACTGCAACATCATGATTCTCCTCTACACATAATCTCTCAAGTCATGATACCTAATATCAATGTGCTTGGACCTGTAATGAAATACTAGATTATCAAAGAGTTTGATACAACTCTCATTATCACAAGAAATCATTGTCAGATCCATCTCTGGACTAAAAATAATAACAAGAATTTTACTCATCCATATGGCCTCACATGCTGCTTGAGTTGCAACCATGTACTTGACCTTTGCTGAGCTGAGTGCCATAAACCTTTATTTCCTATTGTACCCAAAAATAGTTGAAGACCCAACACTAAAGATAGCTCCTGAAGTACCCTTCATGTATCATGGAATCCCTGCCCAATATGCATCAGTGAAGACTTGGAGCTTCACACCATCTATCCTCGTGTACCATAACCCATAATATATTGTTCCTCTGAGGTATATGAGCACATGTTTTGCTACTTTCCAGTGAATATTGGTAGAATTCACCATAAATTGACTCAATTGATTAACTACAAATCATATGTCAGGCCTTGTGTTCACCAGATACATCAAGGACCCCAAAAGTTGTCTATGGATGGTAGCATCTACTGCCTCTCTTAAAGAAGCATCCTCCTTCCTCCAGTTTGTAGCTAGAGAAGTGTCTATAGGCTTCCAGTCATGTATATGAAATCGTTGAAGTATTTCAGAGGAGTACTTCCCCTCACTCACAAACAACTCTCCATCTCCCTGTCATACCTCCAACCCAAGGAATTAATGCATTAATCCCTTGTCCTTCATCTTGAATTCTCTTGCAAGGTGCTCCTCATAAGAGTGGATCAACTACTCATCCCCTATAAGTATCAAGTCAGCAACATACAATACCAAGATAAGCACAACTAGCATCACTAACATCAAAGCATGTTGTCCCTCTAAAGACATTTTCCTTTTGTGTTGGTAGATTCTAGGTTAGTGCGCACATTCAACACCTCAAACTCAACAAAATCCATATTATAGCCCATCATCTATCAAAATTTCAATAACATCCAAAGCTCAACCATTCCAGAATTTATCTTGGCATGCCAATAAACCATGAAAGTTCAAATGGTCTCAATATAAAGTAGACTTCAAAAAGACCACAAAGAATTTTAGCTTACAAAATCAATTATTTTTATGGTCTAATTTCAAGTCTCATATTTCAAACTTCTATGAGCAAAGCAAGTCTTTGAGGTATAAATCATTTAGTGAAGTCTTTTTTTTTAAAACACGATAGACCATCACTTAGCAAAATAACTTACTTCATAAACAAATCTTGCATTTCTCACATTCTCATATCTATAATCCATTACTAATATATTTCATCCTTATCCATTAACCATTCTATTTCATAGCCCATCAGCTTACACTTCAAACCTGTGCATTCCACTCATGAAATAACCCATTTAATGATCCCTCTCCAAAATTTATCATATCTATACATCCCCTTCCCACAATACTAGGAAATGTCAACAAAACCATTCCTCCAACATAGTATTCCTATCAAGGGTGAACTAGGGGAAGGTTTAGTTGATCCTTCCTCTAGCATAGGATTCTCATCAAGGGGATGCTAGGGAATGGTTATATGGATACTTCTCTAACATAATATTTTCATTAAGGTGGAACACGAGAAAGGACCAAATGACTATTCTTCTCAAATTATATTCCTATAAAGGATGATCCTAGGGAAATATTCATTGAGTTTTCCTCTAGATTAGTATTATCATTGAGTTAGATAACATTTTCTATAACATAGTATTCTTTTCAAGGGCGAACTAAGGGAAGGGTTAGCAATCACTTTCCCCAACATAATATTTCCTTCTATGGAGATCCCTTTAGGGTATTCATGAATATCCACTTGTGACTAGCCCACATGTATGAGTAATTTTCATTGAGATGGCATCTTCTTAGTACTGTGATGGTTAATAAGGTAGGTCAACTTACAAGAGGAAATTTTTTTTCCATATGATCTGTAATTGAGGTGATTTTTGGGGTGTTTGAAAGCTTACAATGTGTGTAGAAACATCATGAGAGTAGAGATAAGATGATGAAGTTTCAAACCTAAAAAGTGTTTTTTGATGCCTAAAAGTAGCTATGGAAGTTTTTGAACCCAAATCATGAAACTATGACTTGCCCTAAAAGTTGGTCCTACAAACTAATTCTTCTAATTTTTCTTCCCAAAACATACTGAGACAGATGACAAATTACATAATCATACATTTTAGATCAGAAGTTATTGAATTCTTTACTACCACCAAAGATCAAGTTAGGCCTCCATCATTATTAGGATACTCCATATACATCATACATTCAATCATTATTAAGTGGGGATTTTGGAAGCACTAATGAACTAAGGGACATATCACTATCAATAATGGGGTCTAAAGTTTCTAGAAGGATTGGATCACATTTTATACCCAAACAATAATTTTCATTCCCCATAGAAATGATATCTAACCTTGGAAACATCTATGTTAATGTGGTATCTAATGAATATCTAAGAGAAGAACCATGCATGTCATGGGCATAAAAAACTAGACCCTTATCACTACATTTTTCAAAGAGAAAGGAATCACATGTATAGAAATTGCAAAGCAAAGCACCTTAGCTAATAATGATGAGAGATCCTGCAAAATACCAGGAAATTTGTTTCTTAGCAGTTTTCGAGATACATAATTTATGTTTACATCCTTTGAATTCCATAGGGTCCCATTCTCAGTGGAATCTTAATTGTCTTGGTATAATGTTTCTTGATCCAAAATTCTATTTGGATTAGTAGTTATTAACCAATAATGTAGATTCACCTCAACTTTGTTCAAGTTTACAACCTGATCTTTGGACAAAAATTTAGGATATTGGCCATTATAGGAGGTTCTTCGAGTGCAGTGGTTAAGCCAAGGAACTACCTTGTTTTATGTTCCTGTGTTCAAAACTTACCTAATAAAGTGGGTAGTACCTAAAAATATGGCCTAATTGGTTGGAAGAATGACATCATAGTACAACTCCTTAATAATCCAACATCTACTTCCAATCAATGCATCTACATTTCAAGGTAATCAAGTCTAGGAACCCCCATTAGTATCCATCAAAACCAAGATTCTTGGAACTCCTTCCTTATTTAGTATTTTTGACGATATATATTAAAATGATCTTAAGACCTCCCGTCCTTGCCTAACCCCCCACTCTCCCACACAAATATCCTATTGATTCCATAAATTCAAAGGGAGTTTTGACATGTGATGCATGAATTGAAGATGAGAAGATGAGATTGACATGCATCATATGAATTGGAAATTTCATTGAATAGTTGCAAAACCTTACCTAATTCTTGAAGTAACTAAGGTCCACTTGATAATATTACATCTCTATTTATAGGGGACTCAAAACTAAAAGATAAAAACACCCAATTAAGGGGGATATAGATCTTACCATTAGGTAGTTAGAACCAACCCTTAACTATCCAAGCAATTATCTATAAGTGGTATTTTTTTTGCATTGTGACCAATCATAGCCTGATTTAGAGGCTTTGAATGCCCTTGAGAATCCACTACTATGGAAAGGAAACAATGTTTCCACCTACATAATCCTAAATATACTCTTCTACACCTTCTAGGAATGTAAGCATTATGCAAGGTGTTTCTCTACCTCACTACTATGAGAAGAATTTCATTTAAGATTTGTAGCCTTCATCAACTCCATATCTCCATAAATCCTTTTGCAAGGAATACTTCACCCCAAATTATAAGCTCCCTCTTCCATCCTCACACTTGACCTCCAGTGTCTAGTATGCATCATTCTCTCCCCTCCCCAACCAAAAGAGGTTTTAAATACATTTTTTCCCACCCTTAAAATACTATTATTGGTACATTGGCATCATCATCTCTTTTTTTACTAGAGGAATCAACAACTAGGCCGATTTCTTATTTGCGTGACATGAGTCCGATTCTTGCCACTACCACTACACCCCTAAGTGTCTACATATGCCCCTTTCACAGACATGGGTAAGTCGGGGAGATTTGAACCTCACATCCCTTGAAACATAACACTTCAGTTTCATGGCACTTTCCAATTGAGCTACCCCCCAAGGGCTTCTTTTCATCGCCACATTAACATCAAGGGGAATATGTCTTTTACTTGTACTTCACATATATTTGTGGATGAGCTCAAAGACATCTTACTTTTCATTTGGAGGAAACTTTATTGAGATTTGACGCGAATGGGCAAGGGAAATTTTCTCTTATTATCTCATTGCACAATAATATTTAAACTTAAATGAACAAAGAAATAGCCTTTTTTATATTATAATTGCATAACATACCTATATACTGGCATTTCAATGTATCTACCAATAATACTCTAAATTTTGATTTATTTTTTCTTTTAAAAAAATGTAATTTATTTATTTATAACGAATAAAAATGCATAGATAAAATATAAGTTACATTTTAGCATTTAACATATAATATATTCTATAAAATTTGAATTTGAATCTAAATTTAAAATTATTATTTTACATAAATAATTATTTACCATACACGCTTGATATATTATTAAATAAACATGTTTTTCAAATTTTAAAATGACACGTCTCATTCACATCTTAAATCTATTGTATATATATCAATCACTTACAATGCCTTTAATTAGCTTCAATATATTTCATTATATTAACCATTGAAAACGGATTAATAAAGTTTGACCCCCGAACTTCAAAATTCTGATTGAGGTTTTTGTTTGACATTGTCTAACCATCATATTCTCTGAGCTGGTGACACATCGACAAATTAGGTTTCTCATAGTTGTGAGGATTCATATGAAAATGAGATCACCTCGACCAAACTTCCGAACGTTTATATCTTCAACATGGGAAAAAGTGACTTCAGCGTTATTACCTAATAAGAATTAGGTAACAAGCAAATTCTAAATATTTTCAAATTCTAAAAGTTATGTTGTTGGAAGGTGGATGAACCTTATAAACTCTAAATGTTCATGATGGGATAAATTTAGAATTATTAGACCTAAGATTTAGGTCAACAAACAAACATTACATGTTTTCAAGTCACGAACATGTGCAAAGTGGTTAAGGACAAATACTTTGATACATGCTGCAAGTTTTGTTCTCCTAAACATTGAAGTTGTCAGGAAAGTGGAATGTCGGGGAAATCCCACTTTCAAATTTAAAACATGTTAATTTTTGCAGCCACATGCTCCAAACTTTGACTAAACAATTATCGACGGGTCTAGTAGACACACTGTCTGGACTTTATAATTTAGGAAAGGATACTAGGGCATGGTATATATTTAAATAAATTGATAATAAATAGTCAAAGGTACATATTTAAATAAATTGATACTGATATTGATAGGACTTAAAGAATAGAAATGTGATATGTTATATATATTAAATTTTACGGTCACTTATAAATTTAAGTAAAGTTTAATAGTCATATAAAAAACAAAACAATCATGAGATGAATTGGATGATGGGTGAAAATTTGGAGTTAGGAGATTTATGAAATGAAAGGAGCTTTTCATATGCAAAAAAGAGTAAATCAATAATAACTAAAATGCAAGGAAGGGAAATCTTTAAGAGGGTAATCTTGGAATACAATACATAGTACAAACTTTTATGTATTCCTATTTAAATATATTCACCAATAACATTGTAAATATGGATTTATGTTTCTTCTAATTATAAATAATCTTGTATGATTTATAAAAAGTACTTTAAATTTTAACTATACATTATTATAATACAATATACATTTTTCATAATTTAACATATAATATATTTTTCAAAAAAGGAATGTAAATTTAAAGAATAATATTTGAAAACATTAACGGTGTGGTAGGCATTGGAGAGATACTCTTTTGCACTGGAGGAACCCCTATATTGTATGTGTAGAGATTGAGTTTTCCCTCTAATAACTAGTCAAAGGGATCCACGCTTCTCCACATAATCAATTTAGCATGCACCTTATGTGCTCAAAAACATTTGGTAATTAAAGATTTGAAATAATAATTCAACATCTCTAGAATGGTTCCTCACGTAAAGAATCTTAGTTCTATTCTCTTTTACATAAAACATAATTAGATCTAAGTACATTCTCTAAAGTGTAATTGTACAATGTTTTTCACCAGAACAACCCCTAAGTAGATACCAATGCAAGAGAATCCATAAAAGGATTTAAGGATGACATTATAATTAATTCACAACTATACCATTCAGAAATCCCATGATATGTTCCACATCAAATCACCCTCCATCACATTTTGAACAAATGGTTGGATTCAAGGCCAAGAGGACATACTATGTAGTACATGTTAATACTCATTTTAAGGTGATATCATGTTTTGTTAAAGATCTTGGTGGGATTATACATGATGTGAAATACAATTTCACATTGTAGGGAAATTATGTAGCAACGAGGGAGCTAAATCTAGTCACAATGAGAATGGAATATCATCAAATATTAGTTGTCTTGAAGCAATCAAATATATTCGGGAGCTCATTCAATATTTTGGTATGGGTTACCAAGTTGGAGATTGTATCTATGATGGTAGGAAGCCTTTTTCAATCACCAAGCATCCATCTTGTCTCTACAATAATTCCTTGCTCCTAATTGGATTTGCAAGAAACTATCCAGAACCAGGTTAAAACAATTGAAGAATTGCATAAATGGTTGAGGTGACTACAATTACAAATATACTCCTTAGTTGTTTGGTTGATAGTGTCTCTAGATATCTTGATTTAGCAATGTCGAATCGTTCACAAAATGGAAGTTGAAATTGGATCCCCTTATAGTAGATCAAATTCCATTTTAATAAATCAATCATCTCTATCCCACTCTCCATCTAGTTGGGAACTCTGATAGTTTTTCTAATATGTTACTGGATATAAATATGCAAGTTGAAATGAAAGATCTGAAATCTTTTCTAAGGCTTGTCAAGTCAACCCTTCAAGCTAATCAACATGTTCTTTAAAGTATGTAAATAGTTAATTTGTCTTAAGTGGGACTTTTTGGAGTTTGGGCCAGAATCGAGCAAAAACATTTGTAGCGAAATCTAGATTTGTATTGTTTAAATTGTTTTTTTGACTACACATATAGATTCAACACCCTGAAAAACTCCCAGGGCACTTAGATTGTGCATAGTTCACCCACCAAACTTGTGATTTCAATAAATCCTTATCTCATTTTAGACAAATTAAATCGGAAAATAAACCAAACTTATTCAAAATATCACACTTAAAAATAACTCAATACTTATAACAAAATAAACTCTCATAATTAATTTTACCAATGTAATTTTAATATAAACCTTAATTACATATTTTTACTTAACATATATTTCCGAAATTATATATAAAATATTAAATTTTACTTTATATACATTTAAAAAAAATCATATATTAGTGAGAAGATTTAGGTCAACAAACAAGCTTTACTTAGTTTCAAGTCGCGAAAACGAGCGAAGTGGTCAAATACACATGTTACAATTTTCGTTCCCCTAATCATCGTTGTGGTTAGGAAAGTGATTCAATGTTGGTAACTTTCACCCTCAAAATTGGAACATCTTAGTTTTCCCAAGTGTGGCCTCCAATTTTCCACGAGTATATTAGACTAAATGACATGCATCGCTTTTTACTATCTTTTATTACACCTTTCCAGCAAATTGAGACTTAAAAATACGTTTAATATCATTAAAAAATGCAAACAACTTGGACTACCATAGTATGTTAAAATTCAATGGTAACTAATTAACCTAATTCTATTTATGCCTTCGAATGAAAGTCCAAGCGCGTCTCACGTGAAAAGCAGGGCCTATACTTAATTTTTATCCATATATTTGTTATTTATTTTATTAATAGAAAGGAATAATAATAAATATATTAAATAGGATTCTTGAATTTATTTTTATTGATAAAACAATAGTTAAAGAAAAATTATATATAGTTTATTTTTTCAAAAAATAATAAATACTTATTAATTAATTAATAGGTAAGTTTATTTCAAAATAAGTTTTACATAATTTGAATTTAATTACAAGTAATGGAAAATATTTAATCTTGGTTAGAATATTCACAACAATATTTACATATTAAAAATTAGGATTTGTTTTAAAATTAGTTAAATTAATCTAATTAATTTATCTCAAATTAACTAAAGAAAATATCATACCATGTGTTATATTAGGCAATGGTATTGATAAGCCATAGTATTGGCCCATTGTATTGTAACAAAACTATTTACAAGTTGAAAATTTCAATGGTAAAATGGGAAGAATCTCCATAGTTAAGAATATTGTTTGACTTATATATCAATTCTTTTTATAAATAATAATAATAATAAAATTTTAATTTAGTTTTTTTTTTTTAGGTGGGCCAATGTAGAATGTATTGTGAAGTTAAGTGTTTTGATGATTATCATGGATTGATATCTATAGACATCTACCAACCATTTCATTTATATAACTACACTAGCATTTATAAAACAAGTGTTGCTTAGTCCCTGCGATTGAAAATGTTGCAAATGCACACTAATAATAATTAAGAACAAATTCATTACTATAGTCCTACCTTTTATAATTACTAATAATGATACAAAGTGAATGTTTTACAATTAAGAAATTACTCAATAGGTTTCTTTTGTTGAATGTATGGTTCCTATGAGAAACATCTATTAGCTAGCCTGTTTTATTATGTTCTACATGTTTTGTTAACTTTAACAAGAAAAATCTTACAATTTAGAATATTGTAAAAATATTGAAATCGTGGAGATAAATTTTGATAAGTGAAATGAATGTCATTTATTCCACCTAACCTAAGCGTGGCCTATCAAGGTGTATTGAGTTTGCAATATAGAAAATATGTTACCATGATACAGATTGAAAATAGAGAAATTGTCTCCATGCAAAAATTAATAAAAATTGACCTAGAAAAATAAACGAGTTAATAAATAGCAGAAGTAGGCCTACAAATGTATTTTACAGTACCCCTCATTTCACAATAAAATGCCAAAATTATACAAAGTGAAGTCTAAACCTAACCATCACATAAGGAATAAGGAACCTAAATTTATTGTTACATAGATGAGAGCTCCAAAGGGAATTGATATTAACATATCTCATCCCTCCAAATTAACTATTTTGCCTTAACAGAGACTGATAAGTATCAAAACACTTACTCCATCATATATCTCAAATTTCTAAAATTAAAAAAATCATAAGAAATTATTATTATTATTATTCCATAATAATATATAAATTAAAAATATATACATTTTTAAAACATCAACAAAAATTTTAACCATAGAGATTCATCACACTTTATCATGGAATTCTTAATTTGTAAATAGGTTTATTACAATACCATGAGCCAATACCATGGCTTATCAATACCACATCCACAGGGAACCTTAACTCAATTGAATGACATTTTTTTATTAATGAATTTAGTTAAAAGGGAAGAAATAACATAACTACTTTGAAAATAAATATGACCCTTTGATTTATGTGTACTACAAAGAGTATACTAGAATATACTATGGAGGTTAAATCTCTACCATCCACTTAAAAATTACTAATAATTAAATTAAATTTCTAAAAAATCTATTTCAAAATAGACATACCTATCAACATAATTAATTATATTTTTTTATTTTTTAATTATACTATATATATATAATAGTAAATTTGAAATTTATTAATTATTTATAGCATATTATTATTATTGAAATAATTAACTTACATGTGTAAGTTAGGATTTTTCTTTTTAATCATTTTATATTTAAAAAAATAAAATTATTCATATATATATAGTATATATATTATATATATATATAGATATATATTATTAAGAATTTTCTTTGTTTTCATGCTAATTAATATGTTGATCAAAGTTGCTAAATTTTCATTTAATTTGTAACAATTTCTTTCACCAATTTTATTTTGGCTATGATCTATGACGGGCTGTATGACTTACTATGACTGGCTGGTAATGATTGACTATCGGCTGGCAATGAGACCGGCTGGCAATTCCCTTCTGGCTATGCTTGGCTATCGGCGGCGATGAATGACCTGGCTATGACCGACCACTGGCTCTAGCCCCTGGTGCAGGTCAGATCTAGGGTGCCATAGGAGTAGGTGGACTGGGCAGGTTGCTTACGCGGACTGGAACGACTTTGTGGACTGCTGGTTGAACGTGGACTTGGCTAAAAGTTCTAGGATTATGTGGAATGGTCAAAAGTTCTAGGCTTATGTGGAATAGGCTATATATATATCTAAAGTTGAAAATTATAAAATATATTGGTCAAAGGTCAATTAATGGGTAGTTGAAAGTAAATAGATTGCTAGAATCCACCTTTGGCCAGGACAAATAAATTGCAATAAAGTAAAATTTAAATTTAAATAATTGTTCAAAATATTAACCATTCAAATTAATATTTTCAATTATATATATATAGATAGATAGCT
>APFE030182718.1:146800-157406 GCA_000404065.3 Pinus taeda | reverse complement strand
AATCGTGGATGAATCTTTGTTTCTAATATCTTCAAGCGATCCGTGGTATGGAGATATAATCATCTATCTCTATACCCAAATAGATAGGTCTAATACCTCCCATTCATAGCAGCGACGTACTCGATACCAAGCAAAAGACTACATGATCGTCGGTGATACACTTTACCGTCGTGGTATCAATGCAGTTCTGCAGAGGTGCCTCACCCATGAGGAGGCCAAAAAAGTCCTGAATGACTATCATTCAGGTGTGTGTGGGAGGCATCAATCTGGCTACGCTAAAGCACAAAAGATTTTACGAGCAGGGTACTTTTGGCCAACAATGTTCAAGGATTTCATAACCGCAGCCAGAAGTTGCCATGCTTGTCAAATCTTCGATCGCAAAACCAGAATTCCACCTGCACCTCTGCAGCCAGTAGTCGTTGTTGGGCCATTCGCCAAATGGGGCATAGATTTCATGACTTGTAACCCCACCTCGGCTGGCAGGCATGGGTATATCATAGTTGCAGTTGACTATTTTATGAAATGGGTTGAGGCGATGCCTACATTAAACAATAGTGGCAAAACGGCTGCTCTTTTATTTTTCAATCATGTAGTCTCCAGATTCAGTGTTCCACAAGCTATAGTCACAGATCATGGATCGCATTTTCGCAATCACATGATGATTGAGTTCATTGCCAAATTAGGACTGTCCCACGACAGCTCTACTCCGTATTATCTGCAAGCTAACAGACAAGTTGAGGCAATCAACAAATTCCTGAAGCCCATGTTGCAAAGGATGATTGGTGTCCATAAACGGAGTTGGCAATTGATCCTATACTCAGCCTTATGGGCATACCAGACATCGGTGAGGAATGCGACTGGGTTTACACCCTTTTAGCTCGTGTATGGCTTGGAATCAATCTTACCATTTCAGTGTGAAATCTCATCCCTCAAACTATCAATCGATCTCCTCCTCAGAACTTCAAAAGAAGAGGCTCGTTTCTTGGAATTAATCCAATTGGATGAAACCCATCGTGATGGCGCCTTGGCTAAAAAAGTGCATAAGAAACGAGTCAAGGCGTAGTTTGACAAGAATGTCAAACCCCGTGTCTTCTTAGAAGGCGACCTAGTCTTGCTTTACGACCAGGAATCTGATAAATTGGGAGAAGGTAAGTTCCAGTCTTTATGGATGGGCCCCTATATTTTTAAGCATGTATTAGCAAAAGGAGCCTCCGAGTTAGTGGATTATGATGGGATTCCATTGGCGCAACCCCGCAACGGGTTGTACCTTAAGCGTTACTATGCTTAACTCAGTATAGTAACCCCTATGCTTTTGTTACATTTTTATTTTCGCTAAGAGCAACCATTTTTGGTTAGGTAATCCACTTTTGCATTTGTTATAGATGTCGAACCCATTGGAATCATTTGCTAGATATTCTGACAAAGCAAGCCGTAGTTCGCGGAACCTATCTTCTCTGGCCTGGGCCATCTTTGATCCAAGTGGCGAGTTAGTAAGTTTCAGAGGGGTATGTATTGGCCGATCAATGAACAACATCGTTGAATACAACACGTTGATAGAGCTCCTCTCTGATGCCATCACACATGGCATACGCCAACTTGTTGTCAGGCTAGACTCACAGCTCATCATTCTACAGCTCACTGGTATCTATTCTGTACGGAATCCAGCGATCTATCGCATGTTCCTAAGGGTCAAGATTTTGGAAAGACAGTTCGATTCTATCCAATATCAACATATTTCCAAAAACTTAAACACATTAATAGATTCATTGGCAAATTATGTGTTAGATATGTTAGCCTCCTGCTGCAGCAGGTTACTCATATTTCATGATTGACATTTTTACAGGCCAAATATGTCATACTTCGCATGCTGCAATGTTCCATATTTGCTTAACAGTCTCCAAGCGAAGAAGGCTACTCAGAGTTCATTCAATTGCCTTCCAAATTTTTGAGAAGTTATCCCGACATCGCCAAGTTTCAGTTAAAGGGAGGTCCAAACAGCTTAATCTTGGTCTCCCTAGGTTTAAATTTCCTGTTTTAGAATATAAAGAATGTAAATATGTCCAAACAGCTTAATCTTGGCAGATTCTTAGATAGGTAGAGAATCCAAGGAGCCCAACAGTTTAATCTGGGCCCTCGGATGAAATAAGGGTAGTTTGTAGATAGGAAAGCATGAAAAGAAAAATGGAATGATGGGTTTTCAAGTCTAAGTGCACCCAAATCAAAAGAAGAAAAAAATGTTAGGTAAGTAGGTTGGGTAGGTAGTTTTGAGGTTGCTGAATCCTAACTGCTGATCAGTTCCAGGTTTTCAGGTGTCATCTCTACTCAGGACACAATCAGCAGGCAGTTCTATGCGAGAAGCTCAAAAGAGGTATAACTAACTCCCTTTCTCCACTTCCCCAATCATTAACTAACTTCCCCAAAAGAGGTCAAGATCTGCTTGATACCTCTTAAGTTTCATCATTTTCATAGCATTTGCTTGGGTAAAGATCTGCTTTACTCAAAGTTGTTCCATACTCTCTCTGAAGAATGGTTCTATCCCCTTGTAACAACCTAAGGTCTCCTAAACTTAGCGCTTTCTTACCATCTCCATATTAACCACTAACATTATTATTTAACTCCTTATATTTTCCCTGTCCCCGTACTAAAATTATGTAAATCATCCCCTATGTAACTATCCCTCCCCCTGGTTGAAAAATAACCATAAGTACCCCCGGGAATTGCTCAGTTTACCTGAAACTTAGTAAGAACCCTCATGTTGCCCCTCCAAACCATCTTCCAAATACAATGGACTCCTTCCAGAGTATAAAATCCCTTTGAGGTGATCGGACCCCTTCTGAAGCCTCAAACGCCTTTTGCACCCACTTACTTATTCCTTCCGACCGTAACAAACCCCTTGCTGACTTCCTTAACACTCCGCAGACCATAGAAAGCCAGATCGCATCGCAAGATCGCAGTTTCCTCTCCATGCAAGTTATGACCCATCCGTCACCACCCGACGCGATATCGCGATATCGGCGGTCGGCGGTCGCAAGCGCCAAATGTCCAACTGAAACACCTTCCTGATCCCCGCCGATGTGATATTGCGATCGCATCGGAGAAGTTCATCGTATCGCCTTCAGTATCAGCACCTCGCCATGTCATTCTGTACCAGGGACCCACCGCAGGCTGATGTCATCCGCCGTACAGCTGATGTCATGCTGACGTCAGCAGCCAGAAAGCCGAAAATTCGCGCAGGCATCGCTACGGGAAATAGGCCGTTTTGGGGAATCTTTGGGGAATCTTTTGATTCCTTGGCCCGTTGTGCGTCGCAAAAGCCCGAAAATCGCCCGATCGTGCCAAATTGATCCGGTTTAAAGACAGCATAGGATCAATGACAGAGTTTAAAGTGTATCAGATCAAATCATCAGGTAGCAAGCGTGTCAAAGAGTATCAGTAGGCGGCGGAAACCATCAATGTAGCAGCAAAGAGTATCAGTGAAAATCTTGAGCAGTGGCCCGAAGCAAGTGAATATTTAATAACTTCCAGCAGAGTCAAAGAAAGAGGGGCAAAGCCACTCAAAGCCCTCAAATCATAATCATTGCACATTAAATTCGCACCGGAGCAGAACTACAGATCCCGAAGCACAATCATCCCAGCAGCACCGCATCAAGCTTCCAAGGGCCACATTGTAATCTTTTCTGATTCAGCTGCCTCTAGCGCAGCCAAAAGGTCTTACCGGCATTTAATTCCAACAACACTTAGATTTTTGAAGAGCCTTTCTAGCAGACCTGTTTAGGTCAATTGTAATGAATGCCTTTCCGATATTTTGCTTATATATACCACCCTGAACAATGTAGTGAGGGGTTGGTTGGTTGGTAGGTTGGTTAGTCAGTGAGTCTAAGACATTGCTTAGTTTGCTTCCCAACATTTTCTCCAAGCAGAGACCCGCACTGTAACTGTCATATTTTCTATAATCAAAGATTGCTGAAAGCGTGGATTTCGAAACTACTTTATGTGTTCAATTGGCCAAGGAGTGATTACGGAATTCCTGTGCTTCTACATGATTCAATAAGTGTTTCTCTCCTCTATTAATTTTCATGTTTTTACCACCGATCCGCCTTCTAAATTGCAGGAAAAAAGAATAGCTTAAGATTTGTTTCACTACACCTTAAGTTCAATTTCTGCATTTTTCTATGTTTTCATTAGAAATAGCTATGAGCATGTATAATTAAATGATCTTGTTTACGCTGTTTCTTTCACATATGAATGAATATTTAGGAATTCTTAACTGCTCCTAGATCACCATTCATCAATTTCTCCTCTTTTTTAGCATGATGAAATGATTCTCCTTTGCCTTTCATCCCTGATTTCCATCATTCCATCCCTTGAGTAGCTTGTTAATTGTATCATGTGTGGCTATCTTGCTCCTTAATCCTCTTGTGACCAAGAAGATGCAACAACAAGCCTTAATCCATGAATCCACGCCCAATGGTTCGAAACTTATCACACCTTACCTTGCCTCTTTGCTTGAGATTCCTACCTTCCATCCAAACACAAACAAAAAACCCCTGAGCCAAAAGCTAGCCTAAAATCATCAACAAAGTTGAATCATTAAAGAGAGAGCCCTCTCTGGTTGCAGGTGGGCTAGAACCTGCAATCCAAAGATTGGTTTGTGGTTACCTCGGTCGTATCCCTATAAGGAGCCTAGGGACAACCTGAATGATAACATAATGGCGACTCCACTGGGGACCTCCTCAGATAAATTCATTAAACTAGTCTGCAGCCCTACAGAGGAAGAAACCGACTTGTGAAAGTCTCGGTCGACCTGTGTTCTCCACCGGGGATCTAAATCGCTTTGCTCGTTTCTATAAACCCCACTTTCTGAAGAAGGTGCTCCTGTTCTTCAGAGCTTTTCATGTTTAGTTCTGATCTTTGATGGTGGATAGAGATCAGGCACTTCAAAGTCAAGGCATCCACCTGGCGGCTCCACTTCAATTTCAATCAAAGGCTCCACTGAGGAACGAACCAATTTTATAGCCAAATAGTCCATATTCCAAAGCATTAACAGTGAGACAAAATGACCGAGTTCTTGGAAGATCTTTCATTTGATGAAGCTTTAGATGAATTCAGGAAAATTTTATCAGAATTTGAGCTTAATGAAGAATTTTTCAGACCGGTGTTGTTAAAAACAGCAAGCCGCCCGAATAAACTTTTTCTTGAGTTAGTTGTTGAAAGATATGAAAATGAAATTGCACTCTTGGAATCTCAAATACAATCATATAGTTTCCGCGACCCTAAAGAATTTTTCCAAAATATTCCTCCCCCAATCCACAGGGAAATAGTGCTACCTCCTGACTTACAGATTGAGTATGATTTGGGTTCCAAGGCAAAGACAGAAGGGTTGGTTGTGGGGCTTATTACTGAGGACGCAGCTGTTCCATCTGAACAAAAAGGCCAAGAATTCTGCCGAAGTCTTCCTTCCCCAAGTCAGAGGAAAATAGTGCTACCTTCTGATTCACAGATGGAGTATAATTTTGGTTTCAAAGCAAAGACAGAAGAATTAGTTGTGGGGCTTATTACCAAGGACGCAACTGTTCCATCTGACCAAAAAGGCCAAGAATTCTGCCGAAGTCTTCCTTCCCCAAGTCAGAGTAAAATAGTGCTACCTTCTGATTCAAGGATGGAGTATAATTTTGGTTTCAAAGCAAAGACAGAAGAATTAGTTGCAGGGCTTATTACCGAAGATACAGTCGTTCCATCCGACCATGAATGCCCAGAAGAAACTATCCTACATAATGTTTTTATTGATCCTATTGCAGACCACATGAAACTTCTTCTTAACTCAAGTTCTTTATCATGCTTTCTCTGTGAGAGCCAAATACATCAGCAGCAGCCCTTCTATGCCACAACTTTGATTATGAGGGCACATGACCGAATGATGCTTTTAAGTTCATTAACAATCAGTCAACGAGTTCATTCTTTTTTTCAGTTGCTTAAGTGGCTGCACTGGTTATTTGATCTCACCTGACAGCAAAGTAAGTGTTGGTTAGTGTAGGTAGGTAGGATTAATAAGGCAGTTAACGAAGACGATTTTGCAGAAAACAACAACAACTAAAGACTAAGGCATTCTGACCTGCTGTTCTTGGCTTCTCACAAGGAGAAACCATCCCCAAGTGGAGCCACTGTTAGCCTCTTGCTGTAGCAGGTTACTCATATTTCATGATTGAAATTTTTACAGGCCAAATATGTCATACTTTGCATGCTACAATGTTCCATATTTGCTTAACAGTCTCCAAGCGAAGAAGGCTACTCAGAGTTCATTCAATTGCCTTCCAAATTTTTGAGAAGTTATCCCGGCATCGCCAAGTTTTAGTTAAAGGGAGGTCCAAACAGCTTAATCTTGGTCTCCCTAGGTTTAAATTTCTTGTTTTAGAATATAGAGAATGTAAATCTATCCAAACAACTTAATCTTGGCAGATTCTTAGATAGGTAGATAATCAAAGGAGCCCAACAGTTTAATATGGGCCCTCAGATGAAATAAGGGTAGTCTGTAGATAGGAAAGCATGAAAAGAAAAATGGAATGATGGGTTTGCAAGTCTAAGTGCACCCAAATCAAAAGAAGAAAAAAATGTTAGGTAAGTAGGCTGGGTAGGTAGTTTTGAGGTTGCTGAATCCTAACTACTGATCAGTTCCAGGTTTTCAGGTGTCATCTCTACTCAGGACACAATCAGCAGGCAGTTCTATGCGAGGTATAACTAACTCCCTTTCTCCACTTTCCCCCAATCATTAACTAAATTCCCCAAAAGAGGTCAAGATCTGCTTGATACCTCTTAAGTTTCATCATTTTCATAGCATTTTCTTGGGTAAAGATCTGCTTTACTCAAAGTTGTTCCATACTCTCTCTGAAGAATGGTTCTATCCCCTTGTAAGAGCCTAAGGTCTCCTGAACTTAGCGCTTTCTTACCATCTCCATATTAACCACTAACATTATTATTTAACTCCTTATATTTTCCCTGTCCCCGTACTAAAATTATTTAAATCATCCCCTATGTAACTATCCCTCCCCCTGGTTCAAAAATAACAATAAGTACCCCCGAGAATTGCTCAGTTTACCTGAAACTTAGTAAGAACCCTCATGTTGCCCCTCCAAACCATCTTCCAAATACAATGGACTCCTTCTAGAGTATAAAATCCCTTTGAGGTGATCGGACCCCTTCCGAAGCCTCAAACGCCTTTCGCACCCACTTACTTATTCCTTCCGACCGCAACAAACCCCTTGCTGACTTCCTTAACACTCGGCAGACCATAGAAAGCCAGATTGCATCGCAAGATCGCAGTTTCCTCTCCATGCAAGTTATGACCCATCCTTTGCCACCCGACGCGATATCGCGATATCGGCGGTCGGCGGTCGCAAGCGCCAAATGTCCAACTGAAACACCTTCCCGATCCCCGCCGATGCGATATTGCAATCGCATCAGAGAAGTTCATCGCATCGCCTTCAGTATCAGCACTCGCCATGTCATTCTGTACCAGGGACCCACCGCAGGCTGACGTCATCCACCGTACAGCTGACGTTAGCAGCCAGAAAGCCGAAAATTCGCGCAGGAAGAGAAATCGCACTTCGAAGCTCTAGAACAAGAAACAGAGGAAGTTTTCGATGCGTGATTAGCGCGAAGCGCTAATCGCACATCGCTATGGGAAATAGGCCGTTTCGGGGAATCTTTGGGGAATCTTTTGATTCCTTGGCCCGTTGTGCGCCGAAAAAGCCCGAAAATCGCCCGATCGTACCAAATTGATCCGGTTTAAAGACAGCAGAGGATCAATGACAGAGTTTAAAGTGTATCAGATCAAATCATCAGGTAGCAAGCATGTCAAAGAGTATCAGTAGGCGGAGGAAACTATCAATGTAGCAGCAAAGAGTATCAGTGAAAATCTTGAGCAGTGGCCCAAAGCAGGTGAATATTTAATAACTTCCAGCAGAGTCAAAGAAAGAGGGGCAAAGCCACTCAAAGCCCTCAAATCATAATCATTGCACATTAAACTCGCAACGGAGCAGAACTACAGATCCCGAAGCACAATCATCCCAGCAGCACCGCATCAAGCCTCCAAGGGCCACATTGTAGTCTTTTTTGATTCATCTGCCTCTAGCGCAGCCAAAAGGACTTACCGGCATTTAATTCCAGCAACACTTAGATTTTTGAAGAGACTTTCTAGCAGACCTGTTTAGGTCAATTGTAATGAATGTCTTTCCGATATTTTGCTTATATATACCACCCTGAACAATGTAGTGACGGGTTGGTTGGTTGGTAGGTTGGTTAGTCAGTGAGTCTAAGACATTGCTTAGTTTGCTTCCCAGCATTTTCTCCAAGCAGAGACCCACTGTAACTGTCATATTTTCTATAATCAAAGATTGTTGAAAGCGTGGATTTCGAAACTACTTGAGTGTCAATTGCCAAGGAGTGATTACGGAATTCCTGTGCCATCTACATGATACATAAGTGTTTCTTCCTCTGTTAATTTCATGTTTTACCATCGATCCCCCTTCTAAATGCAGGAAAAAGAATAGCTTAAAAATGTTTCACTAACCTTAAGTTCAATTTCTGCATTTTTCTATGTTTTCATCAGAAATAGCTATGAGCATGTATACTTAAATGATCTTGTTTACGCTATTTCTTTCACATATGAATGAACATTTAGGAATTCTTAACTGCTCCTAGATCACCATTCATCCATTTCTCCTCTTTTTCAGCATGATGAAATGATTCTCCTTTGCCTTTCATCCCTGATTTCCATCATTCCATCCCTTCGGCAGCTTGTTAATTGTATCATGTGTGGCTATCTCGCTCCTTAATCCTCTTGTGACCAAGAAGACGCAAGAGAAAGCCTTAATCCATGACTCCACTCCCAATGGTTCGATACTTATCACACCTTACCTTGCCTCTTTGCTTGAGATTCCTACCTTCCATCCAAACAAAAACAAAAAACCCCTGAGCCAAAAGCTAGCCTAAAATCATCAACAAAGTTGAATCATTAAAGAGAGAGCCCTCTCTGATTCCAGGTGGGCTAGAACCTGTAATCCATAGATTGGTTTGTGGTTACGTCGGCCGTATCCCTATAAGGAGCCTAGGGACAACCTGAGTGATAACATAATGGCGACTCCGCTGGGGACCTCCTCAGATAAATTCATTAAACCAGTCCGCAACCCTACAGAGGAAGAAACCGACTTGTGAAAGTCTCGGTCGACCTGTGTTCTGCACTGGGGATCTAAATCGCTTTGCTCATTTCTGTAAACCCCACTTTCTGAAGAAGGTGCTCCTGTTCTTCAGAGCATTTCATGTTTAGTTCTGATCTTTGATGGTGGATAGAGATCAGGCACTTCAAAGTCAAGGCATCCACATGGCGACTCCACTTCAATTTCAATCAAAGGCTCCACTGGGGAACGAACCAATTTTACAGCCAAATAGTCCATATTCCAAAGCATTAACAGTGAGACATAATGACCGAGTTCTTGGAAGATCTTTCATATGATGAAGCTTTAGATGAATTCAGGAAAAATTTATCAGAATTTGAGCTTAATGAAAAAAAATTTAGATCGGTGTTGTTAAAAATAGCAGGTTGCCCGAATAAACTTTTTCTTGAGTTAGTTGTTGAAATATATGAAAATTAAATTGCACTCTTGGAATCTCAAATACAATCATATAGTTTCCGCGACCCTAAAGAATTTTTCCAAAATCTTCCTCCCCCAATCCACAGGGAAATAGTGCTACCTCCTGACTTACAGATTGAGTATGATTTGGGTTTCAAGGCAAAGACAGAAGGGTTAGTTGCGGGGCTTATTACCGAGGACGCAGCTGTTCCATCTAACCAAAAAGGCCAAGAATTCTGCTGAAGTTTTCCTTCCCCAAGTCAGAGGAAAATAGTGCTACCTTCTGATTCACAGATGGAGTATAATTTTGGTTTCAAAGCAAAGAGAGAAGAATTAGTTGCGGGGCTTATTACCGAGGATGCAGCTGTTCCATCTGACCAAAAAGGCCAAGAATTTTTCCGAAGTCTTCCTTCCCCAAGTCAGAGGAAAATAATGCTACCTTCTGATTCACAGATGGAGTATAATTTTGGTTTCAAAGCAAAGATAGAAGAATTAGTTGCAGGGCTTATTACCGAAGATACAGCTGTTCCATCCGACCATGAAGGCCCAGAAGAAACTATCCTACGTAATGTTTTTATTGATCCTATTGCAGACCACATGGAACTTCTTCTTAACTCAAGTTCTTTATCATGCTTTCTCTGTGAGAGCCAAATACATCAACAGCAGCCCTTCTATGCCAAAACTTTGATTATGAGGGCACATGACCGAATGATGCTTTTAAGTTCATTAACAATCAATCAGCGAGTTCATTCTTTTTTTCAGTTGCTTAAGTGGCTGCACTGGTTATTTGATCTCACCTGACAGCAAAGTAAGTGCCGGTTAGGGTAGGTAGGTAGGATTAATAAGGCAGCCGACGAAGATGATTTTGCAGAAAACAGCAACAACTAAAGACTAAGGCATTCTGACCTGCTATTCTTGGCTTCTCACAAGGAGAAACCATCCCCAAGTGGAGCCACTGTTAGCCTCCTGCTGCAGCAGGT
>APFE030182718.1:122186-146780 GCA_000404065.3 Pinus taeda | reverse complement strand
AGGATTGTCCAGAACCAAGAAAAGATTTTTAAGGATGAAATCATCAAACTTTTGTGTCATAGATGGTGCTTTATTTTGGAAAAATCATGAAGGCATTTTGCTTAAATGTTTAACTATAGATGAAACTAACAGCATCATGAAAGAATTTCATGCAGGAGACTGTGGAGGACACTTATATTGGAAATCCACAGCTGACAAGATCCTACGGGTTGGTTATTATTGGCCCTCTTTATTTGCAGATATAAAGAAGTTTGCTGTCTCATGCCACAAGTGCCAAATCTTTGAAGGGAAAAGAAAACCACTGCCCTTGCCCCTTAAGCCCATTTCAACCGAGAAACCTTTTCAACAATGGGGTCTTAACTTCATTGGAGAAATCCATCCCTCTTCCTCAGGCCAACACAAGTGGATTTTAACGGCCACCGATTATTTCACAAAGTGGATTGAAGCCATCCCGTGTAGGCAAGCCAATGACTCCACCATTATCCAATTCCTTGAGAGCAATATCCTTTCTAGATTTGGTTGCCCTGAGAAAATTATCACCGACAAAGCTGCTGCTTTCAAATCCAAAAAAATCATCAACTTTTGCCATAAATACCACATCACCTTAGGCCACTCCACAGCTTACTAGCCTCAAGGTAATGGCTTGGCCAAGTCTTCCAACAAAAGCCTCATCAATATCATAAAGAAACTGCTGGAAGAAAACAAAAAGAACTGGCACAAGAAGCTCACAAATGCTCTGTGGGCAGACAGACTTTCCACTAAGAAATCCATTGGGATGAGCCCTTATGAACTTGTATATGGCATGGAAGCCAAGTTTCCTTCATCTCTGGGCATACCTACTATCAAATTGTTGCAAGAGATTCAGGCTGAACCGAATGACATGCAGAGAAGAGTTCATCAAACCATTTACCTTCAAAAAACCAGAGAACAAGTCTTCAACGGAGCTCAGATACTACAGGAAAAACTCAAGAAAATGTCTGATAAGAAGACCAAAGCAGAGGATTTCCGGGTAGGCAGCAAAGTTCTAAGATGGGATTCACGAAGAGAAGACAAGGGAAAACACGCAAAATTCGATTTTCTGTGGAAAGGTCCATACATTATCAGCGCTGTGCAAGGCAATAACACCTATTTTCTCAAATCTCCAGATGGCAGCACAGCTGAAGAAGGCCCGATCAATGGCCGGATGCTGAAGCACTACAATGATCCTCTTGATTGAAAAGAGCAGATGGTGGTTTATTTTGTACATAGTTGTATATATCAGTATTTTGATTTTTGTAAGAATCCATAATGTTGGAGCACGCAGAAGAAAGCAAGTAGTGCTTTACAGTTTAACAGCAGCACAAGCAAAAGAAAAGAGCTGTTACTAAGTCTAAAAGTTCAAATCAATCCAACAGTCAGGAAGAAGACGTTCAAAACAGCAACAACCAAAGACTAAGGCATTCTGACCTGCTGTTCTTGGCTTCTCACAAGGAGAAACCATCCCCAAATGGAGCCACTGTTAGCCTCCTGCTGCAGCAGGTTACTCATATTTCATGATTGACATTTTACAGGCCAAATATGTCATACTTTGCATGCTGCAATGCTCCATATTTGTTTAACAGTCTCTAAGCGAAGAAGGCTACTCAGAGTTCATTTAATTGCCTTCCAAATTTTGAGAACTTATTCCGGTATCGCCAAGTTTCAGTTAAAGGGAGGTCCAAACAGCTTAATCTTGGTCTCCCTAGGTTTAAATTTCCTGTTTTAGAATATAGAGAATGTAAATATTTCCAAATAGCTTAATCTTGGCAGATTCTTAGATAGGTAGAGAATCAAAGGAGCCCAACAGCTTAATCTGGGCCCTTGGATGAAATAAGGGTAGTCTGTAGATAGGAAAACATGAAAAGAAAAAATGGAATGATGGGTCTGCAAGTCTAAGTGCACCCAAAATCAAAAGAAGAAAAAATGTTAGGTAAGTAGGCTGGGTAGGTAGTTTTGAGGTTGTTGAACCTTAATTGCTGATCAGGTCCAGATTTCCAGGTATCATCTTTACTCAGGACACTATCAGCAGGCAGTTCCAGGCGAGAAACTCAAAAACAGGTATAACTAACTCCCTTTCTCCATTTCCCCCCCAATCATTAACTAACTTCCCCAAAAGAGGTCAAGATCTGCTTGATACCTCTTAAGTTCCATCATTTTCATAGCATTTGCTTGGGTGAAGATCTGCTTTACTCAAAGTTGTTCCATACTCTCTCTGAAAAAAAGGTTCTGTCCCCTCGTTGCAGCCTAAGTTCTCCCTAACTTAGCGCTTTCTCACCATCTCCATATTAACCACTGACATTATTATTTAGCTCCCTATATTTTCCCATCCCCCTACTAAAATTATGTAAATCATCCCCTATGTAACTATCCCTCCCCCTGGTTGAAAAATAACCATAAGTACCCCCGGGAATTGCTCAATTTACCTGAAACTTAGCAAGAACCCTCATGTTGCCCCTCCAAACCATATTCCAAATACAATGGACTCCTTCTAGAGTATAAAATCCCTTTGAGGTGATCGGACCCCTTCCGAAGCCTCAAACGCCTTTCGCACCCACTTACTTATTCCTTTCGACCGCAACAAACCCCTTGCTGACTTCCTTAACACTCCACAGACCATAGAAAGCCAGATCACATCGCAAGATCGAAGTTTCCTCTCCATGCAAGTTATGACCCATCCGTTGCCACCCGACGCGATATCGCGATATCGGCGGTCGGCGGTCGCAAGCGCCAAATGTCCAACTGAAACACCTTCTCGATCCCCGCCGATGCGTTATTGCGGTCGCATCGGAGAAGTTCATCGCATCACCTTTAGTATCAGCACCTCGCCATGTCATTCTGTACCAGGGACCCACCGCAGGCTGACGTCATCTACCGTACAGCTGACGTCAGCAACCAGAAAGCCGAAAATTCGCGCAAGAAGAGAAATCGCACTTCGGAGCTCCAAAACAAGAAACAGAGGCAGTTTTCGATGCGCGATTAGCGCGGGAATAAGGCCATTTCAGGGAATCTTTGGGGAATCTTTTGATTCCTTGACCCGTTGTGCGCCGAAAAAGCCCGAAAATCGCCCGATCATGCAAAATTGATCCAGTTTAAAGACAACAGAGGATCAATGACAGAGTTTAAAGTGTATCAGATCAAATCATCAGGTAGCAAGCGTGTCAAAGAGTATCAGTAGGCGGCAGAAACCATCAATGTAGCGGCAAAGAGTATCAGTGAAAATCTTGAGCAGTGGCCCGAAGTAGGTGAATATTTAATAACTTCCAGCAGAGTCAAAGAAAGAGGGGCAAAGCCACTCAAAGCCCTCAAATCATAATCATTGCACATTAAACTCGCACCAGAGCAGAACTACAGATCCCGAAGCACAATCATCCCAGCAGCACCGCATCAAGCCTCCAAGGGCCACATTGTAGTCTTTTCTGATTCAGCTGCCTCTAGCACAGCCAAATGGACTTACCGGCATTTAATTCCAGCAACACTTAGATTTTTGAAGAGCCTTTCTAGCAGACCTATTTAGGTCAATTGTAATGAATGTCTTTCCGATATTTTGCTTATATATACCACCCTGAACAATGTAGTGAGGGGTTGGTTGGTTGGTAGGTTGGTTAGTCAGTGAGTCTAAGACATTGCTTAGTTTTCTTCCCAGCATTTTCTCCAAGCAGAGACCCGCACTGTAACTGTCATATTTTCTATAATCAAAGATTGCTAAAAGCGTAGATTTCGAAACTACTTGATGTGTTCAATTGGCCAAGGAGTGATCACAGAATTCCTGTGCTTCTACATGATTCAATAAGTGTTTCTCTCCTCTATTAATTTTCATGTTTTAACCATCGGTCCGCCTTCTAAATTGCAGGAAAAAAGAATAGCTTAAGATTTGTTTCACTACACCTTAAGTTCAATTTCTGCATTTTTCTATGTTTTCATCAGAAATAGCTATGAGCATGTATAATTAAATGATCTTGTTTACGCTGTTTCTTTCACATATGAATGAGAATTTAGGAATTCTTAAATGCTCCTAGATCACCATTCATCCACTTCTCCTCTTTTTCAGTATGATGAAATGATTCTCCTTTGCCTTTCATCTCTTATTTCCATCATTCCATCCCTTTGGTAGATTGATAATTGTATCATGTGTGGCGATCTCGCTCCTTAATCCTCTTATGACCAAGAAGACACAATAGCAAGCCTTACTCCATGACTCCACGCCCAATGGTTTGAAATGTATCACACCTTAACTTGCATCTTTGCTTGAGAATTCTACCTTCCATCCAAACCCAAACAAAAAACCCCCGAGCCAAAAGCTAGCCTAAAATCATCAACAAAGTTGAATCATTAAAGAGAGAGCCCTCTCTGATTGCAGGTGGGCTAGAACCTGCAATCCAAAGATTGGTTTGTGGTTACCTCGGCCATATCCCTATAAGGAGCCTGGGGACAACCTGAGTGATAAAACGATAGACATTTACGACATTTATAAAAGAAAAGCATTTCATCAATATTTGCATCACGATCATGTAACTTAACCGAAATGAAGCTCCGAAAATAAAAAAAAAATATATATATATAACTGTTTATGGTTTACACATAGTGTTCTGTGTCCAGGACAAAATCGGTCAAATGACCCAAAAACTCAAAATACTAGGGGGCACCCTAGTCTAATGGTGCTAGTGATAACAAGTCACCACCTATGCAATCATGCATAAAAGCCTAGTCCATCGACATGGCACACCAGTAGTATGTCGCTGTAATCTCAGAGGCAGCTCATTAGTCCTCACATCCGGGATACCGAGAGTGAGGCCTTCGATCTGATCTTGTAATGCTGCAAGAGTCTTGGCCACATCCAGGTCACGAAGGACAACCCTCCCTATAGCCTCTCCTGCTGGAACGACAGCTAGTGCTCTCAGGTGCACTACTGGTCGTATCAGTCCAATATCTACATGAGCACATGAGTTTTGATTAGTCTTGATAAAAGAAAGCACAGGAACATTATAAAAGCAATAAACAGGGATATGGTCAGAAATTTTACCTATAGCACTCCACTGCTCACCAGTCGGTAGCACCAAATTTGGGTAACCTCGGAAATCCATACCAGCATATGGACACTCGGCATAAACCATCTCCTGATAGTTGAATCACTCAAAGAAGGCATCAGAGAAAGAAACCTATGGCTAACCAGCATGTCGGGCCATAAGTTCAACCCATATCTGCATCCTTGGCTCAGTCGATGGCGCCAAACCAAGTGAAATGTACTGCAGTTGCATCAATGGGATCTTCTCCAAGGCGAAAGTGGTCAAAATGGAACCATAGCCAAAGTTCTTAGATCGTTTGTTTTTCACCTTAGTAAGCTGTTCTTTTATTACCGGAAGCACTGCATCACACTAGTTGAACACCTTCGGTTCAAGGCATTCTAAGGTATACTGCATATAAGACCTGTTGGCCATGTGAAGAGCTGCACTACCATCCAGTCTAACAAAGGTGAACAAGATGGTCCTCAAGGACCGGTCAGTGACATCTCGGATGTTGGTCTTGCCATCCCTACTCGGCTGAGATCCTTCTCTACAATATCAATGAATATAATCCCTCACGGATTCGCCCCCACGGGCGGAACCTGATAGTGAGAGAGGGGCACCACGCCTCGACAAAATGGTCAAAAAGTAGATGTCCACAACGGTCAAGGGGATGGATTTGCCTCTAATCTAGAACACCTGATTGGTAGGATCCCATGCATCGAGGAAATATTGCAGCAAGTTGATTTGTTGCCTCATACTAGAGATGCGGAAGAACTTGAGCAAACCATAGTTCTGCAATGTCCTCTTCTTCATGCTCACGTTCTCACCATGTAACAACCATTTTTCTCTGATGAATCTCTGAAAACAAACAAGAGAAGAGTCAGGATCTTGATTTGGCAAAAAACAGGAAAAATTTCCATGAGAAAATAGTGCACAAATTTCCCTCCTTGTGCCCATCGCACCCCAGCTAAGTACTGGGAGTGATGCATACTGACTAGCCAATGGCCATCCCAGTATGCATCACACCTTTCGATATACACAGGGTGCGATGGGGGTAGAACAAATTGTTCAAACCCCAGAGGCTTAGAAATGCAGGGAAACATGCTCAGAATTCAAAAAGGAAAGAATGCAACTGAAGAGCACAGGTTTAGCCCCTACTTGGTTTAGACGGTGCCAAGAATCATCCACAGAATCTCCCGAAATCAACTAGTGAAAATCAAGTGGGAAAACACCTCCAAAAATTCAACAATCTCAAGCTCAAATGAAATGGTAAAATGAGGGGTAAAAAACTACTTTTAAGTTACTTTTCACATAATTCGAGTAGGGCATTAGTGTTTTAACTCATTTTTCAAGCATGTATTCTCATTTCTAATCAGTTTGATGGAGCAATTGAACAAGTAGTACAACCACCAAAAGAACATAGTGTTAACAGTGGGTTGAATATCAAAGACCATTATCATGAGTAGTTTTTATGCGAAGTTCAAGCTCGTTAAAAATTAAACCTAAGCAATGAGCAAATGTTCCCCCAGAGTTTAAGCTCATTAAAAATTGAACCAACCTCCAGTAAATAACCATTGTGAATGCATTATCATCGGCTTTTGAGCCCTGGTCGTCTTCTTACCATCACCTCTACTCTGTTTTAGCCGATCATACGCCTCCATTTGATTATTTACCATTTTGAGGAACAGTTGCGATGAGTGATTCTATTAGCCATCCTTGTAACACTGCCATGATTGGAAAATTCCAATCCTTACTTGGAATTAGCAGCTACCCGAAAATATCACTTGTTCCTCAAAAATGAGTCTCCTTTAAGCTCTTTTCATCTGACTAGTAAAATATGAAAAGATTGCCGAGCAATTGGCCTCTCCAGCTCATTAAAGCTATCGAAAGTGCTATCCCTCCTCTATATTTTAATCTTTTTGGACCTGAGGGATTATTACACAAAAAGATCGAGAGCTTGTCTTGTTCGGCTCATTAAAACTATCGAAAATCCATCCCTTTCATATTATTTTATACTTTTTTCGGACTTAAGGGATTATATGACGAAAAAGGATTACTGGAGTTTCCTTTTCGTCCCTTTTTAGCCTCTCCAGAATTTAAAAAGGACCCAGTTGTCATTGTCGTTAAACTCATTGAAACCAATAGCGACAAACTTGTCCATAGAGACAAGAATGAGTTTCACTGTCACTAGGCTCATTAAAACATAGCGACGGGTTTGCCTGAAGAGGAAATTATAGAAAAATCATATGTTATCCTCCTCAAGCTTGCTAAAAATAAAGAGGTACTGGTCAGCAATGACTGGGGAAAATTGGGAAGAAAACTTGAAGAAACTTTATTGGTAGCGAGTCGCTCTTGAACATGACACTTTCACTCCATCACCATGATTGAGTCGGGTTGGGTTATTCCGTTCACCGGTCATACTACCATTGGTCCATTGTACCATCCATCTTTGGGGTTAATGCTACCAATCCATTTCAGTGTCACCAATATGTTCAAGAGAAGTCGATCAGAGAATTCACCAACCCAACTTGTGTCTCACCCGCTGCAATACCTTCACGCTTCATTCTTTCATGACCGCCACCTTGAACCATGTATCATCAGATCGTTTTCACCTCGAAAAAATTATTTGCTCTGTTCCATGTTGTAGATGTGGGATTCATTAAGGCCCTCCTACAATGGGTTACTTCTTGTCGATGATAGCTCATTATCCAAGAAGTCGACCTAGGAACAACCCTTTCAGTACTTTGAAGCTTGCATGCCTCAATGGCAAGTTTCTCACTTCCAACGACAGGTTTACATCAATGGTCTTCGACTGAAATATTTTGCGTGGTGTTTGACGCCAAGTCCCATTTTCACACCACGCAAATTGTACTGTAGTACCTTGAGGGTCATCATCATTATCGGTGATTCCTCTCGCTCCTGTTAACAGCTTACATCATTGGCTGGTAATCAAGCGATGTCTTTCCATGTTCGACTCCAGAGCATTTTTCACATGGATCAACTTGTACTTCGAGTGAAGATTGGATAAGTTTGAAGACCCCAAATCTAGTTTCATCCATCCGGGTTGCAATATATTCAAGAAAATAAAGACATCAAATGTACATCATTGCTGTACAGATGATCATCCGAATCAAAGGATGATGGCTCTATCAGAATCATCAGTCTACCACACAGATGGTTGTCTGTCCTATGTACATGAAAATGAATTTATTAAACTGAGCATGGGAATTCCTGCCTCAGCTAGATCATGAAAATTTTATGAGGATAATGTATTGTATTGTATCTTATTATAGGTCGCCTTCCAGTTCAAAAAACCTTGGATCCTCATGATAAAGCATTTCACACGACATCAAAGATTTTCGACCTCATGCTTTACGGGGCAACTGTTATAGAAATATTTGGGCACTGCAACCCCAATCACATATGTCCATAAACCAAGGGCTCCTGAGTCCCTAAAAGTGTTGTTTCATGCCCTAAAGGAACAAGGTCAGCTGATTACATCACCTCCCAGAAGTTCTCCACAGAAAACTGCTCAGAACTGGTCAAAACTGAACCATATAGATTGCTTAGTGCTAAGGGTGCGATGCATCTCACCTGCTCAGTGAAAAAAGTGTGATGCATACTGGAAAGCCCCTCTGTAGGGTGCGATGGGAAAGAGTAGACAAATGGCAGAGACAATTTGTAAGGTGGATGATCATGGAATCTTACAGAAACTTCTCTTGTGACACTTGCCTCTTTGAATTCACCCAGGGATGCGTAAGAGATCATCAATATCCAAGTGGAATAAAAAACTATCAGAGAGAGGACACTAATCAAAATCCCAGAAGCTGACTCACCCCCCTTGCAATCATCTATATATGGATCCCTCATCCCAGAGATCCAGAGGGTGGAATTTTGCATCTTGTAAGGAAGTGTTGTTAGTTTCTTGGTGGAATATCATAGTGTTGGGTGATCTAAGCTTTTCATGAGGTGAAGAAGGGCTTTCATGCTGGGAGGATGACACTGGGTCAGATCAATGGGTTGTAATCCTCTCTTCTAATCTTTACATCAACAAAGCTATCCAATTTTTCCTCCACATTCTTGTATGTTTGATAATATATGCATTTGTGTGGTCAATATATATCTGGTCCTATATTGTTTATTATTGTAGATCTCTGCACTTTGAAGGTATTAGGCTGCTTTGACTTTACAGGTACTCTTTGAAGCGGAGTAATCAAGGGAGGAGCGGCAAAGATCCATCAAAGGGGAGAAGGAACAAGCAAGGAACCAAGGGAAAGATTGAGGTTGGTATTCTTTGCTCTTCTCCTATCTACTTCTCATAAAGGAAAACAAAAGTAACTTTAATCTGTTTGTTTCTAAGATAGCTACCAGTCTTAGTGGGACTAGTTGCTCTACATAGACACTAGATTTCCTAATAACATCCATCTTCAAACCCTTCCTTAGAAAAATTGTGTTACTATTTTTTGATGATATATTAATCTACAACAAGTCTTGGAGGGATCATGTTCAACATATTGACAAGGTGCTCAAACTATTGGAGGAGGTTTCAATGGATTTTATCACAGGTTTACCCAAGTCTGAAAGAAAGAGTGTCATCATGGTGGTAGTTGAAAGACTTATCAAGTATGAACACTATTGTACATTATCTAATCCATTTAAATCCAATATAATTTCTACCACATTTATGGAAAAATTAAAAAGCTACATGGAAACCCAAAGATTATTGTAAGTGACAGAGATCCCATTTTCACTGGAAATTTTTTCACATAATTATTTTATTGTCTTGGTACTTAGTTATCTCATAGCTCATCTTATCATCCTCAATTTGATGGGAAAACTGAGATAGTAAACAAATGTTTGGAAGGATATATGCATTGCTTTGTATCTGATATACAGACATAATGGGTCAAATTGTTGCCTCTGGTTGAATGGTGGTATAACATTTCCTTCCATATTGCAGCAAAAATGATCCCATTTATGGAACTTTATGATATCATGCACCATCCATCACATCATATTTAAGAGAAAATTCTAAGGTTCAAGCAGTGGAATATCACATTGAGCATCAAAAACAAGTTCTCCAACTCTTAAAGGATAAACCCACTTTGGCACATAATATAATGAAACAATAGGCATATCAACATCGCAGTGAAAGAAGTTTTGATGTAGGTGACTGGGTATTCCTACGACTACGACCATATAAACAAATGTCCCTCATGTAAGCTAAGAAGGATAATAAATTATCAACAAAGTATTATGGTCCGTACAAGGTGTTGCAAAAGATTGGCACTATGGCATACAAATTGGAGCTTTCTGCAGCTTCCTGAGTGCACCCAGTTTTCCATGTTCTATGCTTGAAGAAGGTTATAGGTGACAAGCTCCCATTTCAAACAATATTTCCAAAACTTGACAAGGAAGGAAAAATCATATTGGAACCTAAAGAAATCACAGAAACAAGAACTCGACAACTACCAAATCGATCAATTTCGCAGTATCTCATCAAGTAGAAGAACTTTCCCGTTGAAGGTTCCACGTGGGAGGATGATAATTTTATACAGAAGCATCCAGAACTACTCAATGTTGAGGAAAACACTTTTTTGAAGGAGAGAGGCATGTTAGGTCCCTATAATACTAGTGATTCCCCCATTACTAGTGTCTTTTATTGTTATTATTGTGCCCCTGTCGTCCCCATATTGTTATTATTGTGCCCCATAGAAGCCCACTATTGTTATTGTTGTACCCTTATATTATTATTTTTATTTCGTCTTTGATTATATTGTGACCCCTTAGACTCCTATATATAGAAAGGAGGTTTTTTCATTTGTATCATCCTATAATTGTTCAGTTGTGTAATGTAAAGGAGGTTTCCCCCTCGAAGAGGCTAATTTGAAGTCGTTGATCTATCTTTTATTTTATTTTGTGAACTGTTTACATAAAATAAATACACTTTCACAACTCTCGTGATGTTGGTATAATATTGGCTAAATTTTTTTCTTTTGCAAACTTTGGTCAAATTCGTTTCTTTCATTGACTTTTTCAGCTACCTTGTGAGATGCTTTGGGAAATTATAACAAAATCAAAGTAATTTATACTTACATTTGAACACATTGCTTGAGAAAAACTAACACAAACAAAGGATAATTTATGTTATCCCATGGAACATAGAAAGTATAATACAACCAAAGGATAATTTATGCTATATAATTGAAGACCTTTTCCCTTCATAATCTGTTCCAAAAATGAAAATTATGAACAATAATTTTTTAAATGTGCCTTGGGAACACTTAAAATATGGTAAAACAAATATGTTTATAGAATGTGCATTAGGAAATACATAAATGGAAAAAGAAAATCAACTAAACTCAATTAAACTTATTTGGCAGTTGAACTTGTTTTAAGTTACAACAAAAAAAATGTCTGATTTTTGATGGTTGATACTTTGAATTAAATTAAATTAAATATACCTTTGGTTCAATACCCTTTGATACAATTTTCTTATTGTAGGCATGGAGTTACCTTATGTTTACCCTTCAATACAATTACCTTTGGCTGAATAGCCTTCTATACAATTTTCTTAAAGTAGGTACAGAGTTACTTTAGGTTTACCCTTCGATACAATTCTAAAAGTAGGTTTCAAGCTACTTCATGTTTTGGCAACTTTAAGTAATTTTATTCAAATTTATTATGTTTTAATCTCAAGAAATCGCTAGTCTTTGTGGTTGTGGTGTAGTTGTAGTTGAAGATTCCTACCATTGTGACAACTCAAGGTTTAGGACCAAAATAAAGTGCTATGATAATTTGACTAATCAAAGTATCCATGCTTTCTATATGCACCATGGTCAAGTGAATATGAACATTTCATAAATTATTTTTCAATATGTTAGTGGTCTTATCAAAAGAGAATAAAAATAAAAAAAAAATATAGGATGATTATATATTTGTAGATGTGACCATGTCTTGTGTGTTAGGAATTTTTGTGGTAAGAGGCAAACTAAATTTAATTGAAAATGAAATGTAAAGATAAAATATTGTTGTTAATTGAAGTGTATTTTGTTTTTAAGCTTTTCATTATGGAAGGACAATATGAATATATGCCCTTATAATTGAAATTAAGACTAGCACTTCAAATTTGATCAATGCTCACAAGGTAGCTGAAAATTTCCATGAAAGAAAAGAATTCAACCAAAGTTTGGAAAAGAAATGAATTACCAACTTTAGGGGAGTTGAAAAAGTTTTTTTTTATTGTAAATTATCTTTGACAAGAATACATGTATTTCGAATTTCCTATGGCTTGTTGGACTCACAACCATTGAGTTAGTATTTAAGAAAAAAAATTGGACCAAGCTATTCTACTCCTTTCCAGGGCGGAGGATCGTTGCAGCCCACTCGGGAAAGAACCAAATGAATTAATGCGACTAGAACCAACAAACGCACCTAAATTGATTTGTTGTTTTGTTACTATACCATGATTGGTAGTCTATATGGAGATGGAAGTGATGGTATTGTACACAATATCATTTCCTATAAGTTGTCCTATTTTGAGCAATCGTTTGTGGTGTGGATAGGGTCTAATGCCAGTTATGGGCCTTTTATAGTTGAATGTCTTTCTTTGCTTTTTATTATTTTTGTGTGGTACGTCCCTAGGAACTATTGTGTGAACCTCTCTTATGTGGGGACCGATTTCAACATATAGGTGTTATAAAGTGGGAGATACACAGAGTGATTTTAGTTATGGTATTCAAACTAATTCCTTTTAAGGTAGACCAAAGGTTTTGGGGTTTCTAACCATACAAACTACATTCAGATCTGCAGAGAAGCATAAAGCTTTGAGGGAACCCAGGATTCTTTACAAGGGGCCTCTCCCTACTATCTAGGTGCTCCTATTGTAAATTGTACAATTTTAACCCCATAAAATTCCAGGAAAAGGTATTAAAAAAAAATAATCTCATAAAATTCCTAGAAAAAAGCATTAGAAAAAGAGTTTGCAAAATCCTAGAAAAAAACATTAAAAAAAGAGTCAGCAAAATCTATGAATATCCTGTGAAATACATGACACTACAAAATTAGTAGATGGGTTTGAGAGAATACCTGATTAGCTTCAAGCTTGGATTATCTCCCATGCAGGGACTGATATTCGGACTCAAGCTAATGCAATACCAGAGCTTAAGGAGTCATAACTGCAGTACACATTACATTGTTACATAATACAAACTTCCTCCCACTTTTCTCCATTGCTAAAGTTGTTTCCATTATAATTTATGGCTACTATCAATGCAAGTTTGCCCTCCATTGCACTCTATTTCTTTCCTCCATTATAGTTGAAATGTTGGCTAACTAGGAAAGTAGATTTTTAATGTTCATGACATACACAATTTGCATTTCGACAACATGAAATGCTTTATTAGCCCACATAAGTGTAGGGGATGATCCTTGTAGCAAGTTCTCCAACCCCACCTAACACATTGTCCAGTGCATTGTGCATCATAATGTACCTCAATTATATGGGCCAAAATGTATTCGACCTATACGACTATACCATGCAAACTGATCCATTAAATGCATAAACTCCACCAACTGAGAAGCTAATTCTCATTATGACGGAAAGGAAACAACTGGATGTACTAGTCTATGACCAAAAAATGACCAATCCATCACACATATAGAGACATGAGCCAAGTATTATATATAAAATCTTGTAATTAATTCAAAGAGTATCGTTGGAGGTTTATTTGGTAGCTCACATCAGCCAAGTATTGTATAGACATGCTTGTAATTAATTGAAATTAATTAAGAGAGTGTCATTGTAGGTTTTTATGGAAACCCACAACATACAAGTTGGATATTTAATTTAAGAGGAGTGCAAAGGTTAACTCTAATAGAGAAACATGAGCTATAAATACTTGGGACATTGGTAGGTTGGGTACTTTAGTGTGTTTGTACGCATTAGGGGATTTTTGAGGTCTAAAATGGGCCTCCTAAGAAAAATGTACAACCAAAATAAACATGACAAGAACCAATAGGATTCAAGATGATGATGTCAACCATGGGGGATGATTCACTATTTTTGGAGTAAAAAGGTACAAAGATTAAAAATAATAAAATAATAAAACTACTTTTTCAACTTGTATTTTCAACTTATCTCCCTAAGTTTTTACTCAAATTTCGAGCAGGAGTACTTGTTGGATGTTTATCACTCCTCCAGATACCCAAGGCTGAGGAAGAGTCCAGCTGAGGTAACTATAGTTACATGTTTGAAAATCCTATTTAAATGAAAAAGGGATATTATTTTTCTTACTCTCATACTTCTTTGTTGGCCTTATGCAGTGAAATGGTGTGCTATTGAACCTTGGAAAATGAAACCTAGTGACCTAATGGGACCTTGAATGACCAGACTCCATGTTGACTTGACCGACATAAAAACATGATAAAATGAGCTTTTTTGATTGATGTATGCTCAATAAGACATGAAGGTTGGCCAAAAAGTATTGATTTTTTAGGAGAGAGTGAGGCTTTTGACTTGGGCTACAATCACTGAATAAATTTTTGTATGAGGACCTAGGTGGAATGACAACAATTTTAGAATGGGACCTTAACATGATATAAAAGAGGAGTTTTGATCATTGATGGTAGCATGCAAATACTGACTCTAACATTGGCCTTATTTGGGGACGGCAGCTCCTTGGAGGTTTCAAGAACACCGTAGAACAAGTGACTAACCATGTGGGCGAATACGGTCAAAAACTTAAACTGAAATGCATGATTGAAATATGACACAAACTAACTTGAAACTGTCTTGAAATTGACTGAAAAATGAATCAAATATGACTTACTTAACTGATGACTGATCTTTGAAAATGGCAGAAAATTAGTGAAGCTCCATGGCCTTCACTTCGAGCTCCGAACTCCAGTAATTATGTACTTCACACTTGCAGAAAGTTAAACTATTATGTACAATGAAACCATGAAATATCTGAAAAACATATTTCAAAAAATATAGTGCTTAAGGAGCCTACCATTGACTGGTCCTCCTAAGCATGGTTCTCCATTCATTTCATCTAGCATGAAAGCATTTTTCCCTCGGAAAGATGAAATTTGATAAGTTCCTTTCCACAAATTTTCAAATTTACCATGCTTACCCTTGTCCTCATTTCTAGCATCCCAACAGAGCACCACATCTCCAATTTTGAAATCATCCTCCTTTGTTTTCTAGTCATAGATTTTCTTTATCCTATCATGGAGCTTAGAGGTGTTCTGAAATACCTCATCTCTTGTCTATTGTAGGTGAATCATTTGATTGATCTGGCGTTGTATATCATTCTCTTCGCTTCCTGCTTCGTGTAACAATTTCATGACCGAGACTGCTAATGATGAAGGAAAAATAGTATCTACTCCATACACTCTTTGAAAAGGAGAAATTCCAGGAGATTTCTTACTACTCACCTAATCTTCCCACAATGCATTGATCATATTTCTGTGCCAATTATTTTTGTTGGCCTCCAACATTTTCTTGATGATTTTGATTAAGGATTTATTGGAGGACTCCACCAAATGATTTCCTTACGGATAGTATGATGTAGAATGTCCCAACTTGATGTTATATTTGTTACAAAACTCAGTCATCTTTTTAGACTTGAATGTTGTCGCATTGTCTGTGATGACCTTATTAGGACAACCAAAATGGGACAAGGTATTAGTTTCTAAAAACTGAATTATAACTGAATATGTTGCTTGCCTAGTTGGAATTGCTTTGATCCACTTAGTAAAATAGTTTGTAGCTGTCAATATCCACTTGTGTTGTGTGGATGATGATGGGTTAATCTCGCCTATGAAATCTAGGCCCCACTACTAAAAGGGTGCATGAAATGATATAGGTTGTAGAGGACAAGGAAGAAGTTTACTTTTACCTTGGAAAACTTGGCACTCATGACAACTCATCACTGCCTTGTCGATATCTGCAAAAAGTGTAGGCCAATAGTAACATGCTCTCAGTACTTTGTTGGTCGTGGTCTTCCAATACAAGTGCCCCCCACAATATCCTTTGTGGAAGTCATTTATCACCTCTTTAGACTCATCTTCAGTTAGACAGTTGAGCAACACACCTCCAGGACTCTTCCAATAAAGTGTGTTGTCCATAATGCAATATTTGTAAGCCTTCAGGTTCAATGACTTGCTCTTAGCCTTAGACATTCTTGGAGGGGAAATTTAGATGTTGCAAAACATAAATAATATCAGAATATCGTGGAGATGATAAAAAGATATTAGATATCTGAATGAGATCTACTTCTTCTTGATTGTCGGACAATGCTACTACAAGGTTGATATCTAGAGCATGGAGATTTGACTCAGCCATGAGTTTGGCTAAGCCTTGACCCTTGATCAGCTTGGTAGGCTTGATCTCAAGATCATATTCTAATAATGATGCTATCCATCTACCTCTTCTACCTTCTGGGTCATTCTACACAAGAACTTCTTTTACCGCTGCATTAGGCGCATAAGCAAGAGTATGCAAATGTAAAATGTAAACTCTGAAATCTTTCACCACTTTTACCAAAGCCAAAGCTAGTTTCTCTATGATGTTGTATTTAAGGGATGCATCTTTGATATTGCGACTGAAAAATGCTATTGGCATCTCGGTTTTATCCCTTTTATGCATCAATACTACTGCCATGGTATGCTCAGAAGCAAAAGAGAATATTCTGAAATCAATGGAGTAATCAGGACTGATTAAAATAGGGGCAGTGGTCAAGGAAAGTTTTACCACATGAAAGGACTTGCAGGTTTCTTCGGAACACTTTACATCATTATCTTTTTTCAACATATTTTCCATCTCTCTAAGATGTTCAGCCAAATTAGGAATAAATCTGCGTAAGAAATTCATCTTACCATTGAATGCTTGGATTTCTTTCTTGCTGCGAGGGAAATCAATTTGTTGAATGGCTTCTACCCATGAGGGGTCAATTTGAATGCCATCCTTTGAGGTGATGTGGCCGAGAAGTTTGCCTTCCTCCATAGCAAATAAACTTTTCTTCGGGTTGAGGGAGATCCCAAACTTTCTGCATCCATGGAAAATAACTTTTAAATGATGCAAATTCTCATCATCTGAATGTGAAAATACTGTCACATCATCTAAATATACAACCAAGAAAACATCCTTTTCATTGGCAAAGGCTATGTCCATGGCATGCTGAAAAGTAGCCCCTGCATTTTTGAGACCGAATGGAATTTTTGCATATTTGAACATGCCTCAAGGTCTGGTAAATGTTGTCTTGCCATGATCATCCTCGTGCACTAAAATCTAATTGTAATCAGAATAGCCATCCAGTAGTGAAGTGCCAACAACTCTCTGAAGGGTATGGTCCATTTTGGGAAGTGGATAATTATCTTTCAGAGATACTTTGTTTAAGTTTCTGAAGTCTACGCAAAGCCTTATTTCCCCAGTCTTCTTTCTCGTTGGAACTAGATTTGATATACAATTGGAAAATCTGATAGGAACAATGATGCCCACCTTGAAAAGTCTGTTAATTTCTTTCTCTATGGATGGCAGTAACCTTGGGTTAATGCTTCTTAGCTTTTTTCTAAAGGGCTTTTGATTAGGTTTAATTGGGATAACGTTTTTAATTATTTTCTTGTCATACTCCTTTAAGTCTACATAATCCCATGCGAAAACATCAGAAATTCAGACAATAATTGAATATATTTCTCTTTTACCTCTGGAGATAATAATTTGGAAAACTTGATCATTTTTTGTTTGTTTGTTATTCCGATGTTCACATCTTCGACACCTTTCTCTGTAGGAACTAATGTGGGCTTCCTTGCTACATCATCTTGATCAAACAAGTCTTCCAAAGGTATAAGACCTTTCAGAATATTGTTGTCCTTCAACTATAGTATATCAACTTGGGATGCCTCGATGACTTGAGCATCGTTGTCGTAAACTTCATCCATGGAAAATTCTCAAACTCTCCTTCACTCTAAAGAAATTTATTTACCTGCTTGTCATCCCAAAACACTTGCCAATATCACAAGTTTTCAGGAATAGAGGGCCGATGTTTTACATGAATCTCAAATTTCCTGTTTGAAAAGATGGGGATTTTGAAATTACTTGCAACTATAGCCAATTAATCTTCCATAAGATTCTGACTCCTTGGTACAACTGAAAGTGTATATTCAGGAACCATTCTCAAAATATATAAAACAACATTTCTATATTTTCTCATTCGTGGATGGTGAGCTTGATATTCACCTTTAACTTTCTTGATCACAAGTTTTGAATCGCCATACATAGAAATTCTTCGTGCACCCAATCTTTTCAAGATCTTTAAACCCATGATCAGCACTTCGTACTTCACCTCATTGTTAGTGCAATCAAAATATAACTTGTACGAGCATAATCTAACATTCTAAGGGACCTCAACTTGCTGATGATGTGGACTTAGGATCCAAATGCCAATTCCTGCCCCATCTTTTCCAAGAGCACCATCAAAGTCTATGGTCCAAAGACCATGCTCCTCTTCCAAGGGTTGTAAATCTGGTTTCTGCTTTGGCTCGACTTTCTGAACTTTCTCTTCATGTTTTTATAAATTTTACATTAAATTTTTCGATGGCTAATCTAAATCTTTCTCTGCCTTGTTTGATGGTTGTTTTGATGAACTTGGCAGATTTTCTTTTCCTTAATCTAAAATTGTTCTTATACAATCGAAAACATTTGGTAAATCTTTTATTTCCACAAGCTAACTATCTACATCATTCAGTCCACTATCATTATATAAAATAAATGATTCTAAATATGTATGCACAACATTTTTAGGATGACTATTTGGCCTCTCCTTGCTATTTATCATGAGTTTCATTTTGGTTTCTCAGTACAATTTCCTCAATTGCTCGAAAACTAGGATGGTGGCATAGGAGAAGTCTAACTACAATGTGCCTCTTAGTTTCTCTCCACAGGGCCTTGACAATAACATATCAAACCGTGGTGGTATATCAACGACCACCACATCCATTAAGACATTCTTTGCCGGGATTTGGTCCAGGGATACTACCAAATATTTGATTAGACCAAAACAACGGACCTTACCGGAATCAAAAGAGTACAAGTCATGGTATTCACGAGTTATATCTAGACCCATATTTTCCATGATGGCCTTGGGAATTAAATTATGGGAAGCTCCAAATTCAAGCATGGAGTTATGAAGAATGTACTAGTGGATTCTTAAACTCAGGTAAAATGGAGGAACCTCACTATCTTCTAACTGACCATCTATGGCTGGACCCAAAATTAATTTAGGTTATTCATCTTCAACATTAACCATGTCGGAAAAAGGATCAACTTTCAGCATTTTAACTATATGAGACTTGTAATGGCAATTTTTGACTAGTCGAGTAAGAGGGATTGACACTTTCAACTTTGAAATTTTAGTTTCTAGATTGAATGAACCAGATTAATATACCTCTCTTTGGATGATGTCTCTCTTCTCGGGTAGATCTTTTGATTTTTGATCCTTCTTCTAACTGTCATGGTCCTTGTTTGGATTGCTTGTAGATGGTTGATTTACTTTGTTTTGGTTAGACGCTACCAACTCTTTACCTTTACTTTGATTACCTTGAGGATTTGTCTTCTGTTGGGTATCCTTCTGTTGTGGTATCCTTTTCTGAATAGGAGTGATCAGGATATCCCTATTTCTCAAGGAATATTGCTTTTGCTGAGAGCTGAATGCATTCAAGTATCCTCTTTGATAATTATTTGATTGAGTTTCCAATGCATAGTCATTCGCCGGTATGTAGTCTTCATCTTTGGGTTCTTCTGTCTTCTCGACATACTTCTCATTTTCATTCAAGAAAATGGGATGATAATCTTCCCTGAAGAAGTGGTTTTCTTTGATAATTAGACATGTTTCATCCTCTGATTCTCCTTAAGCATAATTCTGTTGCATGGGTTTTGAATTTGTTGTTGAGATCTTGATGCCTCAGGAGCTTTCTTCTCTCTTTGTTTTATCCTGTACTGAGGTTGTTGTTGGTTTCTGAAATTCGGATTTGCAACTTGTGGCTCCAGCTGTTTATTTGAATCTATTATTCGGTCAGCCATCCTCTCCATGGTTTTGATCAGTGCATTTAGTTTAAGATTGGTGGAAGAAGATGGTTCTTCTTTAATTTTTACTTTCTTCTCTAGTTTCTCATGTTTTAATTGAGACTTTTTAATCATCAAATTTGCTTCCACACTCACTCCATTATTCTGCATTTCTTCTAGTGTTGCAGGATCTAATTGAACCTTATAGTAAACTCTTGAATAGTCTCATTTGGATTCCTTTTCAATGTATTGTATTCCACCAAAATCTGTAATGGATTTTTCTTTTCACGTCACCTGGATAAGAACAACTGATTTAGCCTCTAAGGAGTATCAATGGAGTGACTTTCCAAACTGCTCCAAAATGGATTTTGAATAGACTCCTAAATCTAAGTGTTCCTCACAAAGGAAAATGAAAGTCTAAGGAATTTCTTGGAAATAGCCCCATTGCAGAGATATTTTCCTTCTTAATCTACTACAACTCGAATGGGCTAAATTGGACTTAGGATGCAGAAGTTATCGCATAAAGAAGATGCCTTGTTTCTTTGCAAAAAGATGCAAAAACCCCTAAAAATGGCAAAAAAACCCTTATAAAGGGAAATCACAGCAGAAAAAGGCAAAGGGACAAGCTTAAGCAGAGGTAGAAGAAACCCCAATCTGCCGATATGATGTATCAGATCGGAGGTAGACACATATGTGATATTGGGACCCTGGATCTAGCGATTGTGATCATGTGATACACCAATCGCCGATGATCGGATCGGCGAATAGACATCAGTGATGCACAAAACCCCTAGGCTGCATGCGACGCGATATGTGATAGTGATTGTGAAGGGCATCTCAACCGTCAAATCGCAAGAGGAATGGACAACCAGGATTAAATTGGTGCTCGGTGATTATCGGAACCGATGGATTTCATAAGCACAATTCATAAATTTTGAAATTCGGAAATTCGGATTTTCTGCGTATTAGCATGTTTCAGTGTAAAAACCAAAATACAAAGGAACAACACCCGAAGTGATAAAACGGACCTGAAGGGGAGTTATAAGCTAGATTACATAGAATTCGAGTTCCATAAAGGTAGATTTCAGGCGAGCCTCAAGCGGTAAACGGTTTTGGGTTGGCTCCGCCTTATCCCACAGACTGGTCAACACATGGTTGGCGGAGGAGAAAGGAAAACCACCTTTCAGGCAGGTAACCTCTGTACTCCTAAGCCGCCCGAAATTGCATGATTAATGTTGGATCGAAGATCACCTAGATCGACGGTGGAGATTGCAATAGTAGCCAAAGGTGGACCCGATGCGATATTAGGGTGGATACTATAACATTTGAAGTCCAATATGGGGAAAATTGTTAGGATTTTATTTGTATTTGGAATTTTCGTAATAAACCCAAATACAAAGGAACCCACACCTATGCGGCTTGTGATAGTGATTTAAAGGCAGATCCGGTGGAATATAGGGTGGATTTAAAGATATTTCAGGTCTGATAAACAACAGATTTTGGTGGATTTTCCCGTGTTTTAGAGTACTTCTCTGTGTAAACAGAGAATGAATATTTTGAGGATTTCAAAAGCGTTTATGGTCCTTCCATTACAAAACAGGTGGCCACCATCCCTGAAGGTGTTTAGCAATGATTTCTAACGCTCAGAGGGGGATTTGAGCGAACAGAGGCCGGGAGCTAGAGAACCCAGAAGAGGAAACGAATGGACAACACCAATTGGCTTAAAATCCACAGATTGATAGAGATAGAAGGGGGTGCTAAGACAGGAGCATAGAAAGCCAAAGAAGCTAGAGCCAAAGAGCCAGAGCCAGAGCCAAGAGCCAAAGCCAAAGCGAGAGCCGAGAGCCAACAGGCAAGAGCTTCAAGAGCCAGGGATAAAATGGTGTCTAAACCCATTGTTTCTGTGTAGAACAGTGGAGTTGAGCCAAGAGCTTGTAAAAAAGACTTTTCCATAATCCCAGAGAGCCTAGTTGAGTTGACTAGAGCTCAAGGAGATGTAGCCCAAGAGTTTTGGGTGAACTCCATATTAAGTTGTTGTCCTATGTGTTTATTATTTGCTGCACTATTTACACTATTACATGTGTTTACTTATAAGCACAAACAACAGATTTTAAAGCACATAAGCAGTTAAAATAACCATAAGCATGAACCTTATTTTATAGCACATATTTAATTCCGCATTGGTTAATCATTTGTGACTTGGGAATTTTTAAGCTTTGGGAGTGGGAGAGGTTACTGTAAATTAGACAAGAATCCTAAGTGCCCCATTTTCATATCAGGTGGCATCAGAGCTTGAGATTGATTAAACCCACCTTCAAAGAAGGTTATATCAGAATGCTTGATTGACAGAGCAAAGATTGCTTGTTTGAAAGGTGTTTGGTCAGTTAAGGATTGATTGTCTGATTGATCTATGACTGATTATTGTTTGAGTTTGCAGAGGTGAAGTGAAAGTTATTGATAGCTCAATCGAGGAAGGACAAAAAGGAAGAAGGGTTGAAGGAATTCTTCTATCCCAAAGGACCTTAAAGAAATCCTTGAAGCACAAGAGGTTTGTTGCAAAAGGTTGCTTGAATAAGCTCTTTGTTTATCTTGTTTGAAGTTCTTTTGTTTATTGGTATAATGACTACTAATAAAAGTGTGTCCTCGAATCCTTCTTTCTTCATCGCAAGACTCTTTAATGAAGACATGAAGCAAGACTTGTCCACCATGATGGATATGGTGAGAGAAATGTATGAGGATGGAAGAGAAGCAGTTTCTTTCTAACAAATTGAAGGAAATGGAGAGGCAACTTCATATTGCCAATATGAACCTGAAAAGGATGCATGAGTAGGAGACACAGCTCTTTGTTGCCTAAGAAGCCTTAGTCAAGTGTCAACTTGAAGAAGAGGTAAACCATTCCAGTTTGTCTTCAAATTCTTCTAAGAATGCTTATATTGGTTCTTTTGAAAAACATACCAAAGGCATAGGTTCCAAGCTAATGTCCAAGATGGGCTATAAAGGAAAGGGCTTGGGAAAGCATGCACAAGGTTTTGTTGAACCAATAATGGTTGAGGAAAGGCCTAAGTATTTGGGTCTTGGTTATGGACAATATTGTGGAAAGAGTTCCAAAGCTGCCATGAAGGCCATTGAAACAGCTCCAAGGAGTTGCATCACAGAGTGTGAAGATTGTATTCAGGAAGAATGCAATAGCTTGAAACATCATTTGCAAGATGCAGGTGTTTAGAGGCACACACTTGAACCAAAGAGTTGGGGAGACTTTGACAACCTTGAAGAGATTGATGGTGTTCGAAAGGGAGCCACTTCTTCATTCAATTCACCTCCTCATGAAGGAAATAAAGGTGAAAGAGGCAGGCATAAATCTGGTTCTAATCATTTTACTTTTGATTGTGCAAAGCATGATATATTTCCACATAGATATGAAAAAAGAATTGCATGTTCCTTTTGTGTTTGGGATAACCAAAATGTTTCTAGATATTGGAAGAGAATGGCCACATACAAGAAACTTTTGAAGGAAAGAAAGAAAGAAGCCAAAGGTCCTTTGGACAAGGCAAATCATGTTGTCAAGAGGATGCACATGCAGTGCACTTACTGCCATAGGGCATCTTGTTGCAAAATGTTTGACCTTGAATTCAGCAACGCTTCCACAAAAGTTTAAGAAAGTGGAAAGAGAAGATGGCAGAAATAGAAAGCAAGATTCCATGGATGATGTGTCTCAAGATGATTCACATGATGATGCTAATGAACTGACAAAGGTAGTACCTTTGAAAGGGATTGGTAAGAAACGGTTAGAGTTCTTATCCAATTAAGATTGCATGTCTATTGATGCATCTGTTTGCACTTCTTGCTGCAACATTATATTTCATTTCAGCTTTTAAAGTACAATGTGCTTAAGTGAAAGTTGAAGGATGAAATGCATGCATGAGCATGAGATACATGAACACAGGGATGTAGATGATTTCATTGTTTTTTAACATGTATGTTTCATTAGCTTGCAGGTTTGATTGCTTTGACATGCATGTGATGCCATGTTGACTTGGGAGAAGTTAAATTGGTCTCCAAATGGAGATAATGATGAAGTGTATCATCTTTTGAAAAAGAGTCCTAATGGTATTTTTCTACATGCTTGACTTGAAGGGTCATTTGTTTAAAACCATGTTTTCTGGGCTTGTTATCAATTCCATCATTTGTATGTAGATGTAAGATATGTAGGTGTTCACAAGATGTGAAATATGTTTCTTTTGTTGAAGAAGGAGTTTAAGCCATCCAATTGTTGTCTGTATTTCTGTTGTTGTTAACAGTTGTTGTTTACAACTTGTCAAACAAGTACAAATGAAAGTTTTGTGGAGAAAATGTACTTCACATTTGTTTGAGCCACCTTGGATCAATGATCAAGGCAGAAAAGTTCAAACTACCTTCTATGACCATTTCAGCAGAACTTTTACATGAAGGAAATTCCCAGGAAAACCAGCACATCCAGAAAGGAAAGTGTGTTGGAAATAATACTAA
>APFE030182718.1:102747-117389 GCA_000404065.3 Pinus taeda | reverse complement strand
CTCTGAATCACCCAATACTGAAACCCTGTCAACAACACAGTCACCAGAACACAGAACAGACTACATAACTCTGCAACAACAACCAGATCCAATAGCAACTTCAAATATCATACTTCATACTGTATACGCTATTTGGACAACCCGCGTATAGATCTACAAATTCTAACTCATAACTTTGCAGCTATCTCAGACATCAGCACATACCCAGATCATAACATTCATAATAAACATGCGTCAATAGATCTAGTCTATCCATAATCAAACCATATAATGATAATCATTCCAAGCCTTCAGATTCCAATCCATCGTTCATCATCCTTCAAATGAGTGTCTCCTTGGTTCAGATCAAGCAAGGCATCACCAACCCATAACCAGCATCTAGATCTCACACTTTATCAGATGTTCATCACTTGCTCACTCTTCCCCCTCCCTTGGCCTAATGATCTTCTCCTTATATAGGTTTAGGCTTCTCTCAATACCATGGTCCAAAACCATGTAGAACCAATACCTTGGACCCAATACCTGGGGTCGTCATTTCGAACCAAATACCATGGACTAAATACCACGGACCAAAACCATGGTTTCCAACATGTACGCACCTTTCCTTCTTTGAACCTGCGTGTGTACGTGTACGTGCCTTTTGCTTAAATAACCCGTGTATATACGCACTTTCATCACGGTCAACCTGCATATATCTCTCTCTTTACCTACTGCACTATGATCTGTCCTCTGAGTGAGTTGCCATCACCTGTATCATACCTCTGAGTGAGTTTCCATCAAGGACAACACTTGAATCATAATGCCAACAAAGTGGTCAGAGACTTTGGTTCAGAGGCACTATGCAAAGCAAGTGTGAGGAGGCTGAAAGAAGAGGGTGTTGTTACTATCATTTACTGTTCAGATTAGTATGTCAGTCTTTTGGAGACCAAAAGTTCTTTAGTGGGAAGGCATGATCCAAAATGGATTTTGGATAGACTCCTAAGTCTAAGTGTTCCTCACAAAGGAAAATTAAAGTCCAAGGAAGTTCCTGGAAATAGCCCCATTGCAGAGATATTTTCCTTCTGAATCTATTGCAACTCGAATGGGCTAAATTGGACTTAGGATGCAGAAGTTATTGCATAAAGAAGATGCCTTGTTTCTTTGAAAAAAGAGGTAAAACCCCCTAAAAATGGCGAAAAACACCTTATAAAGGGAAATCGCATCAGAAAAAGGAAAAGTGACAGACTTAAGTGGAGGCAGAAGAAACCCCGATCACCCAATCTGATATATCGGATCGAAGGCAAACACATATGTGATATCAGGACCCTGGATCTGGAAATTGTGATCATGCGATACGTCAATTGCCAATGATTGGATCAACGAATTGGCATTGGCGATGCACATAACCCCTAGGTCGCATGCGACGCGACATGAGATAGTGATCACGATAGGGATCTCATCCATCGGATCGTGAGAGGAATGGACAGCCAGGATTAAATCGGCACTCGGAGATTGCCGGACTCGATGGATTTCATAAGCACAATTCATAAATTTTGAAATCTGGAAATTCGGATTTTCTGTGTATTAGCACATTTAGGTGTAAAAACCAAAATACAAAGGAACGACGCTTGAAGCGATAAAACAGACCCAAAGGGGAGTTATAAGCCTGATTACATAGAACTTGAGTTCCATAAAGGCAGATTTCAGGCGGGCCTCAAGCGGTAAATGGTTTTGGGTTGGCTCCGCCCAATCCCACAAACTGATCAACACGTGGCTAGCACGGGAGAGGAAAATCGCCTTTTCAGGCTGGTAGCCCCTGTATTCCTAAGCCGCCCTAAATTGCATGATGACTACTAGATTGGAGATCACCTAGATCGATGGTGGAGATTGCGACAGCAACCAAAGGTGGACCCGATGCGATATTAGGGTGGATACTATAACATTTGAAGTCTGATATGGGGAAAATTTTCGGGATTTTTTTGTATTTGGGATTTTTGTAATAAACCTAAATACAAAGGAACCCGAGCCTATGTGACTTGAAATAGTGATTTAAAGGCAGATCTGATGGAATATAGGGTAGATTGAAAGATATTTCAAGTCCAATAAACAACAGATTGGCAAATTTTGCCGTGTTTTAGAGTATTTCTCTATGTAAATAGAGAATGACTATTCTGAAGGATTTCAAAAGCGTCGATGGTCCTTCCATTACAGAACAGGTGGCCACCATCCTTGAAGGCATTTAGCAATGATTGCTAATGCTCAGAGGGGGATTTGAGTAGACAGAGGTCGGGAGCCAGAGAGCCCAGAAGAGGAAACGAACGGATAGTGCCGATTGGCTTAAAAGCCACAGAATGACAGAGACAGAAGGGGGTGCTGAGACAGGAGCACAAAAAGCCAAAGAAGCCAGAGCTGAAGAGCCAGAGCCAAGATCCAGAGCTAGAGTGAAGAGCCAGAGCCAGAGTCGAGAGCTAGAGCCAGAGCCAACATCCAACAGCCGAGAGCTTCAAGAGCTAGGGATAAAACGGTGTCTAAACCCATTGTTTCTGTGTAAAACAATGAAGTTGAGCCAAGAGCTTGTAAAATGGACTTTCCCATAATCCCAGAGAGCCTAGTTGAGTTGACTAGAGCTCAAGGACATGTAGCCCAAGAGTTTTGGGTGAACTCCATATTAAGTTGTTGTCTTATGTGTTTGTTATTTGCTACACTGTTTACACTGTTACGTGTATTTGCATATCAGCACAAACAACAGATTTTAAAGAACATAAGCAGCTAAAATAACCATAAGCATGCACCTTATTTTCAAGCACATATTTAATTCCGCATTGGTTAATCATTTGTGACTTGGGAATGTTTAAGCTTTGGGAGTGGGAGAGGTTCCTATAAATTAGACAAGAAGCCTAAGTGCCCCATTTTCAAATCATAAACCACAGAACCATTTGTTCACATCTCCAGAAAAACTTTAAGCCGTTAGTCTCATTGTGGCATCATCTTCATCAACCTCCTCTAAATAAATTAAATCATCCATTTTGCCAATATGTTGTTGTGTTGTGATTCCCGGGCTACCATCAAAAAGAGAAAGTCTCTGGCCATAGGTCTGAGGTAAAGCTTCCAACTGACCAGGTAATGCTAAGGGAGAAAATCTTGCCATGACTAATGGGGGAGGGTGTACAGGAACTACAAATGGGTTATGTTGGTTGGGAAGAAGATGGATGTATGGATACAGATGTTTTCATATGTGAAATAGAGGGTATGGAAAAAGATAAGCTTTCAAGCTGATACCAGACATAGGATTTCTCTGTAGTAATCTGTAATTGATCAACTAGGCTTTGAAGTTTCTCAGAATTAGACCAAAGCTCGTGCTGAAGTTTTGAAAACTGAGATATTGCATAAGGTTGATTAAACAAAGATTTTGAGGCGGGTAAGTATGAATCAAACTTTATGGGATCAAGCACTATCTCTTTAAGACAAGACTTAGACTTCGAATGACATAGGGATAGCTCGAATTAAAATCAAAAGGAATATCCTCAACACTCAGTATCTGATCTGGCATGGAAGTGGTCCTTTCCAATTTTTTTCTTTTAGTCTCGGGGAAAAGGATTTTAGGTTTTCTTAACAATTTTTCAGGATCATCAACAGGAGAAGGAGGGTTTGGGTTAGGGTTTGACCTGGTATATCTTTTCGGAGCCATAATCTTAACAAGGTCAAAGACTATGTGAGGTAAGAGACTTCAGACTTGAGCGAAAGAAAGAGAGCTTCAAACTTCACAACAAAAGAATGTCTTCAAGAGAAAATCTTAAACAGGCAATGATCAAGAGCTTACCAAAGGAATGAGATTTGATTGAACTTGTGATTTGTAAACTTCTTCACTTTTCGAGCAGGCTCTGAAAATATTTGACTGAATCACTTGGATCAGAATCTGGATTTTGATTTTGTTTCTCCTCGAAGCCAGCTCTACAATGTTGACACTCCAATTATGAAATTAGCCTTTGTGAAACTTAGTCCTATCATCCAGAGGACCAAATTCCAATGAAAACTTGTCATACACCCAGGGAAAATGAATCTTTCATTCCCCGACAACGACGCCAGTATGTTATCACTCCTTTGGATTTCCAAGGCCAAGGAAGACTCCAATTGAGGTAACCAAAGTTACATTTTTGCAAATCCTCTTTAAATGAAAAAGGGATATTATTTTGCTTACTCTCATACTTTTTTTTGGCCTTATGCAATGAAATGGTGCATTATTGAACCTTGGAAAATGAAACCTAGTGACTTAATGGCACCTTTGAATGACCAGAATCCATGTTGACTTGGTGTTTTTCTCTCACCTCCACTTTCCATGCATCGATCGTTGAGTGGGATCGCTTCGCTTCCATCCAAAACTGTTTACCGTTTGAGGGTGCCCCGATCAATACCATCAGTTTCCAGAGAGCGGGTCCCGCCTTGTATGTTTAGCGCTTTTTGCCTTTTTCGCCCCCAGTTCTCCAGTTCGCCATGCCTCCGTGTGCTCGGGCTTCCCCCACTTTGGCCCTGTTTGCCAAGCGATTCACGATTAGCGCTAATCTCGCATCAAAATCCACCTCCTTTTCTCGATCCAGGGATCCCAGGGGCTACTTTGGTCTCCTGCGCAATCTCCATGGGCCTCGGTCAGCACGCTTTGACCGAGGTCCTCGTTGTTCCACGCTGGCTACCATTGCCACTGGTTCAGGGGTGTTTTTGATCACGGTTCTGAATTCTTTGAGAATTGTCCTGACCTGATATAGTCATGGTTCTTTCACAATCTTTTATGAATCCAATTCGAATCATTTTCGCACATGGTTTTGGGCGCGATGGTTTTCAGTCCATGGTATTTTGTAGATCCAATCAAGGGAACTACAATTATGTTCTAATCCAAGGTTAATGTATTGGGGTTTGTGGGTGCTTCAGCATGTATATATATGTATTGTAACATTGAAAGGAACATAATGAAAAATCAATCTAGTAGTGGCGATTTTTAGATCCAAGGGAAAATCTCTGTGTATATTTGTTTTATGTGTTATGGTCTCACCATTGTTTATTTTATGTTTTTAGAATTCGTATGCAGGTAATTTCTGTATGGGTTAAAACCTACATAGAGGATGTCTTGGTACAACATTTAGGTATTCTTCTAGTCCTAACAAAGAGTACTAGAGAGAGAGTTCAAAGTTAGAGGGAGATGTATGGAGTGGAGATGAGATTGCTGGATTGTTTCATAAAACAAGTGGATGAGTCACATGTGACACAAAAGTGCAAGGAGGATCCTGCACAACCTTAATACAAATGTGCTAGGGAGGAGATTAGACCTATTATAGAGAGACTTAGAGAGAGTGAGTGGCCATATGATCATGAGTTCAAGCAATTCAGAGAAGAGGTTGAGGGAAATATCGATTCCTATATTCGTTCACTAATGTATATGTCGAAGAAGTATGGAGTGACTTTACTAGGAACAATAGAGTCGATTTTGGATGGAGATCGGGGTGGTAGTAATGAGGGCTACCCCACCCTTTCTTCTCGCTGAGCCATGGGATTATGGCTCGTTGTTGAGAGGATGATAATGAATCATCATTCTTGGGTGCCATGGAGGTTCCTAGGATAAGCTTAGAGGATTGGAGAGATGCTTAGTATAGCCACTACAGGAAACAAGTGCACTTGCATAGGGAAGTGAGATCTTGTGGATTTTTGAGTGACGATCAACTTAACTACTCGATTAGCTGGAGAAACAGGGGGATTCAACACACAATTGCATGCAAGGCAATTATTCAGAGTAGAGTTGCGGTGATAGATCAACAAGGATTACTCCAAGCTATATGAGACTTCTTTGATTGGTGACCTAGTGGTTAGGTTGTTGATTGGAGGATTGTCAGGAAAGTCAATGATTTTGAGTAGGGGAGGATGTAAGACCCTTAAAAATGGGGATGTGCTATGAGAAAAAGCATATTTGAGCATATCGGTGACATGCATCTTGGTATGGTTACTCGTGAAATGATTTTGGGGTTTACTTGCCTTGGTGACACTTGTGTGACATCTTGGCGATATGAGTTAGGTGCCATGATTGAATTGTGATGTGGTATCACATGGCATGGGCACACTTACAGGTGGGGTTGGGTCATTGCATGAGATAATGTAGAATGGAATTCCAAATTTCGGGTTTCCACCATTGTGTGATGAGATGGGTTGTGCGAACACGTTGAACTAATCAATATGACATGGGTGCACCGATATAGGTGAGATGGGAGGACAAGTTAACCACCCATATACTTGGCATGGGTATGGGACGTGTCAAGAAGATAGATTGAAAAAGTTGGGTGTGAGCACATGTGGAACGCGCTGAGACAATTCGGTTGGGTACGCAAGGGAACAAGTGAAATGAGTCGAGATTATTTAGTTGGGTGCATGAGCATGAGGGTGAAATGAGTCGAGACATATTCAAATGGGCGTGCCATGGCACAATGAGATACATAGGTTGAGTTGGCCGAGATGAGGATGAGTGTGCATTGTGGGTCAAATTTTGGTGTTTAGTGCAAAGTGGGTCAAATTTTGGTGTTTGACAAGAGTGAGCCAAATTTTCGTGTTTGACCTGTGCTAGGTGAAAAATTGAGGTTTGGAGAGGGTCAAAATTTGGAGTTTGGTGGCCCGAATTTTGAGTTTAGGGTTGAAAACAATTTGCTATTCTAGGGTGGATCCATTTTGTGGTTCAAATTGGGGGTTAGCTAGGGAAGGCCTTTGTTGTATGTTTTGTCATGAATTTCCATTGATGTAACTCAGTGAGTTGTGATCATAATGTTTGTCATTATTATATATATTTCAGATATTTTGTTGGTGAGTTGTGCACACCATATTGTGTTGTGTACATGTATCTTTATATATTGGATGATGTGAGATGATTACAATTTGTAGATGTGATAATTTGGTCTTAACTAACATATATTTTACACATAATTAACTAAAACAAGGGTAGATGTAGTTCAAGTTTAAGTAAAAGAATGTTGGTGCTGCATACCTTGGAGTTCACAATGCACCTTGAACCATGTAGGTTTCCCTGGGGTTGTGACAAACGTCTTCCAAATATTTCAGCACATTGATATATCCAAATTTTATTTTCCTCTCCTAATAATGAATATATTGACTTCTATACATATATTTTTTCGCACATTAAACATATGAGTCATTTATTAGGCAACTCTTATTACATATACAATTAACTCCATTTAAAATAATTAACAATTTAATATTAAATATATAAACTTTATATCTAAATGAGGCTATATCTATCTTAACTCGGTATCTACCAAGCTCCAAGAGGGATCAAATCTCTTTTCACTCTAAAAGAGGGATACATGTCAAGAGTTTTGATCCCTCTCTGTATTGGGTAGATCCAGAGTTAAGATGAATAGGCTCGTTTAATTTCCCCCTTTAAATATGCTATATTTCCCATGAATACCAAGGGTCCTCAATACCATGGATGATTTTTATTTTTATTTTTATAGGGTTATTTTTATTTTATTTTGACCGAGTTAAAATGTTTATATTACATTATCTTAGGTTACAACATCTCTACCATACTGGGTTGGTTGGAGAGCTTCAATGAGTTAAAATGTTTACATTACATGATATTACATTACAACATCTCTCCATGCAAAAATAATAATAAAATATTGCAAAATAAATATAATACTATTTTACGTTAAATCATGTTATTTTTTTTTGTGTTTTTGTTTTTGAATATATAAGTGGATTCTAACCCTTTTGAAAAACCAAACCTCTCTAAAGTGTTCAAGTTTAGAGATCACACTTGTAATTTCAACAAAATTCTTACCCAATTTCAAATAAATTTTAAATGTATACCCAAAAAATATGCAAAACATAATTTTGTTTCTTTGTTTAAGGATAAGCTTTTCATCACTTCAAAGAGGCATTACAAGAGAGGTTACCTTGTGCTACTAGTCTACCCTTAAGGGAAACCAAACTAGTAGCACAAGTTTTAAAACTTGAGATTACATTGTCCCCATTTAATCATGGTATTTGACAATATAAAAACATGCCAAAGGTTTATAGAGGAATTAGGTATTTCTTTAAGAATCATTAGTTAAGTTTTTTAATGTGCAAAGTTGCACTGCCTTACCATTTTTTAGGGTGTTGAATCCATTCATATATTCAAAAATACATTTTAAATAACAAAAAATCATAAGCTTGCTAAAAATTGTATTGCCAAATTCCTCTAAAAAAAATCATTTCATCTATTAGTGTTTTTTTTTCAGCCTCAAAATACATGTCCCGTTGGGAAATTACATACATAATCACTTCTCAAAATAGACTACAAAACTTGTATGAACTTAACCCCACGCACAAAAATATATTTTAAATAACAAAAAATCATAAGCTTGCTAAAAATTGTACTGCCAAATTCCTCTAAAAAAATCATTTCATCTATTAATATTTTTTCCAGCGTCAAAATACATGTCCGGTTGGGAAATTACATACATAATCACTTCTCAAAATACACTACAAAACTTATATGAACTTAACCCCACACACCCCTGTTAGACCACTGTTAAGAAATTACATACATAGTCACTTCTTCTCAAAATAGACTACAAAACTTGTATGAACTTAATCCCACACAACTGTTAGACCAGAGCAACCAGACTCATTTTATCTATTAGTTAAACCACTGAAATAATGATTAATAATTTATCCAGGTAATCCATCTTAATGGTGTATTGGTTTATTAGTTCAACTCCTGCCATAATTTATCCACGTGACTCTTAATAAATTTGATTTAAATTAATCCATATTAATGGTGAACCTCGAAACTGTTTACGTTGACCTGTTTTTTTGGGTTGAAATCGAGTGTGTGTCGTGGAGGTCCCGTGTCGGTCTAATTGGCGAGGCTTCCTTGCGAGTTGGATAAAGCGGTCCCCACGCGCAGTGGCCGCGTATTGCCGGGGCACGGGCCACACTTTGCGGGCGCAGGGCTATCTTCGAAGTTCAAACTAATGAATACATCTCCCACGCCGACGAATCACCATTTCCAGGAAGCTACGATAACTGTTGTTCTCGGCTGCCATTGAGCTGTGGCACGCACGATATTCATATCTCGACGTGTACCAATTTCTTTGAAGTTTTTCAGAATCATCGGTAGCATTCTCTTCCGTTATTATAAATAACCCTTCCATATTTGCCTTCACTTCCAATCTATCCCGTCGCTGCCTTCCTGCGGAGGTACTCCACATTTCATTCTTTTGTGCAATTCACACAAATCTAGTTGAACTTTGTCTGAGGGAATCAACAATGGCAAGATTAGGAGAAGAAATAGAAGAAAATAGCGCGGTGTTCGAAGATTACCTGCCGGTGATGGCAGAGAAATTAGGGGAAGAGGGCCTAATGGATGAGATGTGCAGTGGCTTCCGTCTCCTGGCGGATGCGGAGACAGGCGTCATCACCTTCCACAGTTTGAAGAGGAACGCTGCGGCGTTGGGCATGGAATCCATGAAAGACGAGGAGCTCCGGGCAATGATAGAAGAAGGCGACCTGGACGGCGATGGGGTTCTGGATATGAACGAATTCTGCGTTCTCATGATCAGATTGAGTCCGTCCTTCATGGTGGAGGCCGAAAAGTGGTTAGAAAAGGCAGCCATGGATTTCATCCATACCTTTGATTTTGATAGCTCTGTGCGAGCTTCAATTCAGGATTGGGGAAGTCGATTGGCTTAGCTCGCTCTCTTACCCATCCCTTCGAACCTTCCAGTATATTTACATCGTTTGTGTATGAAATCCAAAAATAAGATGGGAATACAGTCACTTCGAATTCATTCTTATATTGAAATCTGAATATTGATCTTAGTTGCCATTCATGGTCTGGTTTTTAGCAAAGAAGACAGAATCAGGCAATGAGAAATCGGCCGTGGAAAATTTCCCCGCGTCAATAGATTCTTTGATAATCCAATAATCCATTTTCAATTGGGTTCAATATTGCAATTCTTGCCATACGAATTTAATCTCTGAATTCCAAAAATTAAATCACTTGGGAGACCATATACATATGAAGTACCCAATTGACTTATTCCTATAACGTATTTGGGTGTGTATTGCCACAAAACACAAGATATCTTTATTGCATATTAACTATTTTTTAACATAAATGCTTATTTTTTATAAAAGGTTAGAAAAAAATGTGGTGTGAGAAAGATTTAAAAGCTAAAAGAAAAATTAAGATATTATAACAGGTCATCAATCCCATTTTAGAAGATTAAAAGTATTCCTTTTAACTTGTTCAAAGAAGAAAATTAATATAGCTAAAATTAGAACGAACTCTCATGACTTTCATAGTGAAACGGATCATTGGGCAATTCCTAAAACACCATGGATAGAAATGATCTGCCATCTCTGTGAGAATATGAACATCAAAGATGAAAGTCACTTCCTTTTAAAGTGCTGCCTGTACAACCACATTAGATCTCAGTTTATAATCTGTGTTGCAATACTAACCTTCCTAACTTTTTATAATGTCAAAATTATAGTAAGCTCGCGAGACTTCTCTCCAAACTTTTTAAACATAAGAATTAAATTTTAAATTAAACTAAATAATTTATTTTTTAAGTCGGCTCAATGAACATTAACCGCACCATCATCAAAAAGTTATATATATATATATATATATATATATATATATATATATATATATAATTTAAACTTTTCGGGAAAAAAATAAATTAACACTCCATTCCAAATCACAATTATTTAAATTATATATTTCCTTGTGCATTTATTAACTTAGATGGGTCAACCCACAAACGACCATCTACACTCGACATAAAATATTATAGGTCTCGTATATTGGAATCCGCGTTTTCACATTTTTTATTGTGCTTAAAGGAAAAATAATTCCTTTAAAAGGAAAATAGGTTGTAGTTGGTATTTCATCTTTGGTTATATATATAGATTAGATTTATTTTAAATTTAAATTTTATTATTTATGAGGTAAGTAAGGAGAAAATAAATTTGTTCGGTTGTGTTATATTTTTTTCCCGTGGTTAACAGGGGTTTGAAGGGTACCCATAATTTCACTTTATGGGGTACAGGGTAACGCCTCGGAAAATTTTGGTTGGATGGACCCATCTATGGTTTTGTGCATGATTTTCGCACATGTTTTTTTTGACGCGATGGTTTTCGGTCCATGGTATTGGACGCGATGGTTCTCGGTTCATGGTATTGGATGCTTCGACATGTATAAATATGTATTGTAACATTGAAAGGAACATAATGAAAAATCAAGTTGATAGTCCCGATTTTGGAATCTAGGGGAAAATCTCTGTATATATGTGTTTTATGTGTTATAATCTAGCATTGTTTATTTTTTGTGTTTTAGAATTCATATGCAAGTAATTTCTGTATGGGGTAAAACCTACATGTGGTATCAGCGCTGTTTTGGCTTCAAGGGGACGCCTTTGTCGCTGAGGGGTTTCACTCGGGCCTGTGGTAGACCCTGTTCAGTGGGAGATCTACGAGATCGATTCTGGTGGTGAAAGAAGATGGCGAGCAGTGGAAAGATAGAGATAGACAAATTTAATGGTCAGAGTTTTGAGTTGTGGAAACTCAAGATGGAGGATCTGTTGGTGGATAAAGACCAGTGGATCGCGGTAGATCCAAGTACTAAACCAATGGAAGTGTCTGATGAAGAATGGAAGAAGTTGGATTGGAAGGCGAAGAGCACAATATGATTGTGTGTCTCAGATTCAGTATTGTTGAATGTATCACGGGAAGCTACGGCGAAGGCTTTGTGGAACAAGTTAGGGACTTTGTACCAATCTAAGTCTCTGGTGAATACATTATTCCTGCAGAAAAAGTTGTATAATTTGAGGATGAAAGATGGAGACTCGTTGACAAAGCATCTGAATGCATTTAATACTGTCGTAAGTCAGTTAGCGTCTGTTGATATTAAAATTTTGGATGAAGATAAGTGCATCAGTTTGTTGTGTTCTCTACTAGATTCGTGGGATAGTCTGGTTATTGCAATGGGTAGCAATGCAACTGCCTTGCATTTTGATGAAATAATCTCATCCTTGCTGACGGAGGAGATAAGACGAAAAAATATGGAGAGCCAAAATGGTGATGTCTTGTCTGTACGAGCACAGACCCAGAACAGAAATAGAAATAAGTCATCGAGTGGGAGATCTAAATCTAAAGGGAGATTTAAATCTCCAGGAAAACCTGTAAAGGTGGTGTGCTGGAAATGTGGAAAGAAAGGACACCACAAAAGGGACTATAAATCTAAAGCTCCTGACAAAGGAAAGGGATCTGATGAGGCTCTTTCTGCAGAGGCAAAAACCACCTCAAATGAAGGTGGGGATGTGTACTTGGCTTCTTCAAGTACACATGTAGATTATGAGGCATGGTTGATTGACTCAGGTGCATCCTTTCACTTCACTCCCCATAGAGAGTGGTTCTGCGAGTATGAGAAATATGATGGTGGTGATGTCTTCTTGGGGGATGACAGGAAGGCTAGAACCGTTGGTCGCAGAAAAGTAAAGTTGAAGTTGCAAGGTGGAAGGGTTAGAATGCTTCCAAGTGTTCTACATATTCATGCATTAGACAGAAATCTGATTTCTGTTAGCAAGCTGGATGATGCATGTGTAAAAACATTGTTCGAGAAGGATACTTGCAAGATGGTTCAGGGAGCACTCATATTGATGTGGGGAATTCGGATTGGAACTCTGTACAAGCTGCAAGGTAGCACTGTTATTGATGGGTGCAATAGTTCTTTGGTTCCTAAAAGTGGAGTAGAAAATCTAGTCTTTGGAGAGAAGACCATGCTGTGACATCAAAGGCTTGGACATATTGGAGAAAAGGGCCTTCGGATACTTCATGGTAAAGGTATGGTAGAAAGTATGAGTAATAGCTCTCTGGATTTTGATTTCTGTGAAAATTGTGTATATGGGAGCAGAATCGGGTGAGTTTCCCCTCTGGTGGTAAGAGGACGAAACAAATATTAGAGCTTGTGCACAGTGATGTGTTTGGACCTGTGAAAGTTCCATCACTGGGTAAGGCTGTGTACTATGTATCATTTATAGATGACTTCTCAAGGAATACATGGATATATTTCCTTAAGAAGAAATCTGAAGTCTTTGACAGGTTTAAAGAATTTAAGGCTCTGGTGGAAACTAGACAGAGAAGAAGATAAAGGTACTAAGGACAGATAACGGTGGAGAATTCTGCAGCAAGGAATTTGAAGAATTCTGTAAGAAGTGTGATATAGCACGACAGAAGACTACTCCATATACACCTCAGCAAAATGGAATCGCAGAAAAAATGAACAAGACGTTGACGGAAAGGGCAAGAAGCATGCTCAGTGGTGCCAAGTTAGGATAAGAATTCTAGGCAGAGGCGGTGGATACTACATGTTACCTGGTCAACAGGTCACCTTCATCAGCGTTGGAGGATAAGACTCCACAAGAAGTACGGACTGGTAAGAAACCCTCTCCTTCAAATCTGAGGGTATTTAGATGTGATGCATATGCACAAGTTCCAAAGGAGAAACGAACCAAGTTCGATAGTAAATCTAAAAAGTGCATCTTTATTGGGTATAAGGATGGTTTAAAGGGTTATAAGCTTTGGAACCAAGTCACACAGAAAGTTGTGTACAGCCAAGATGTGGTGTTCAGAAAGGTGAAATATGTTATTAAACATGAAGTCCAACGAAAGGAACTTGAGAAGATAGAGTTTGAGCTAAAGGAGGAAGAATCATACTCTATAGCAAAGGAGGAATCAGAAGATGAAGAGCCACAAACTCTGGTTGTGAGAAGATTAGTTCAAGAAAGAAGACAGCCTGAAAGGTATAGTCCATCTACCTTCTATTCAATTTTTTTTTTATCTATTACTGCCAATGATCCTAGAACTGTGAAGGAAGTAGTAGATTCAGATGATGGAAAACTCTGGAAAGAGACCATGGTTGATGAAATGGCATCTTTACACAAAAATGAAGCTTGGGATTTGGTGGAGTTGTCGGCTGGAAGGAAACCCATTGGCAGCAAATGGGTGTTCAAAAAGAAGACAAATGCAGAAGGAAAAGTGGATAAATACAAAGCTCAATTGGTAGCAAAAGGTTATTCTCAGGTGCCAAGAATTGATTTTGGTGATATTTTTTCTCATGTTGCTAAGGTAACTTCTATTAGATTACTTTTATCTATTGTTGTTGTTTTTTATTTTGAGGTAGAACGGATGGATGTGAAGACAATATTTCTTCACGAGGATCTGGAAGAGGAAATCTACATGAAGCAACCTGAAGGCTTTGCAACGAAGGGTAAGAAAGAACTGGTATGCAAGTTAAAGAAGTCTGTGTATGGGTTAAAACAGTCACCGAGGATGTGGTATCAGAAATTTGATACATTTATATGGGGACTTGGCTTCACCAGAAGCAAAGTAGATCATTGTGTGTATTTTAAATTAATTGGTGACCATGCTATTTATCTGGTCTTGTATGTGGATTGATATGTTGCTAGTTGGAAATGACAAAGAAATTATCCAGAATTTGAAGACCCAATTGTCCTCCAAATTCGACATGAAAGATCTTGGTGCTGCAAACTATATTTTGGGCATGGAAATTAAAAGAGATCGGGAAAAGAGGAAGCTTTTGTTAAACCAGAGGAAGT
>APFE030182718.1:19510-101054 GCA_000404065.3 Pinus taeda | reverse complement strand
TCACTTTATGAGGGATATGATAGAAGACAAAAAGGTGTTGCTAGTAAAGGTGGACACTTTGAAGAATACTGCAGATGCATTGACAAAATTTGTGAGCTCTGACAAGTTCTCTTGGTGTAGAGAGACAATGGGCATTTTAGCGCTGGGAAAATAACTAAGCTCTCTTGTGGCCCCCTGTAGAAAGAAAACAACAAGTGAGAGAATGTTGTGTTGTGTTATATTCTTTCCATGTAGTTAACAGGGGGTTTGAAGGGCACACGTAACCCCACTTTATGGGTTAGGGGCAGTGCCCCGGAAAATTTTGGTTGGATGAACCCACCTATGGTTTTGTGCATGATTTTTGCACATGTTTTTTGAGTGCGATGGTTTTCGGTCTATGGTATTAGACGGGATGGTTTTCGGTCCATGGTATTGGATGCTTCAACATGTATAAATATGTATTGTAACATTGAAAAGAACATAATGAAAAATCAAGCTGGTAGTATCAGTTTTGGGATCTAGGGCAAAATATCTGTGTATATGTGTTTTATGTGTTATGATCTCGCATTTTTTATTTTATGTATGTTTTAGAATTCGTATGCAGGTCATTTCTGTATGGGGTTAAAACCTACAAAATTTAATAGTTTTTTTTGTTGATATGGATTAATTTATTATTTGACTAAAAATTTAACAACAATTTATAAAGCTAGATCTTAGACATTTGTGATCCATATTGATAATGAGATTGTCTTTGGAATAGTCAAACATTGAAATTTGCTCGACATTTCGAACCATCTAATGTGGTTCATCCTCATGACAATTGTCAAACCTTTGTACTGAGGATGAACCACATTAAATGATTCGAAAAGTCGACCAACCATCTAATGTGGTTCATCCTCATAACAAAAATTGAACCTTTGTATAGAGGATGAACCACATTAGATGGTTCGACATGTCAACCAAATCTCAATGATGTGATTATTCCGAAAGACAATCTCATTAATAATTTAAAAAATATTGTAAACACAAATTTTTTTTATTATATTTTAAATTTATTTATTTGAATTCTGATTAGTTTAGTGGGTTTCACTCTTATTGTGTCATGATGATTTCGCCACCAGATCATACATTTGCAATTCTTGTTAGATCTCCTCCGTGAAGAAAAGTGAAGATTCAAAGGTTCGATTCAGGATGAGGTATGCTTGTTGCTTCACAGATGGCATGCATTAATGACTGGCTTATTAATTTGTGATATTAACAACTGAGATAACTAGTTTTACAAAATCACTTATTCAGATGTATTTATCTATTGTATGTGCAATTGTCACAGTCATAAGCATTCACCTCTTTCTTGGTTACTACTCAAAGTATGCAATGTGTAACCTCTATTCAATGTGTAATTATGAAATTGGCATATTATTAGATATTGGAGTATGGTAAGTATGCAACCTGTATACCTCTCCTCAAGGCGAACTCATGAGATTGATGCATGATTATAATTCTGAAGATTTTTCTTTTTGTAACTCAAAATTTTTCTAATAATTCATAAGAATATTACATTGTGATGGGCTCGTCTTCTAGTGTGCTATGGCCTCACCCATACCAAATTTATTGGCCATCAGATTCAAAAAAAACTAATATTAACTTAACAAAACTAAAATACCACATGTCAATGGTCTGACAGGCCCAAAATTGAGCAAAAAACAAAATACATATGATGCACTTCATTACACATCTGCATTTTTAGGAACTTGAACAACATTACCATCCTTACTAGGGTGATGAAAAGCATCATGAGCATGGGATTCCATACGAGCCATGCATCCTTCAAAGTCGTCCATCTGATCTTGCACTCTCTTCTAGTTGCAACGAAGAGAGTCTTGAAGGTCCAAAATGTGCCATTGATTGTGGTGCTTATCATTGAGAAAGATAATGACTTCATTTCGATCATTGTGGCAGTCTTGAGCCTGTTGGTCAGTTGTTTCTTACTCAAGATGAATTTGGGCTTCTATGGAGTTGAAAGGGGGAGATAAATCTACTCTCTAGGGCGTGTTGCCGAGAGGCTACTCCAACTCTCCTTCATCAACCAGTGGGCCCCCTTGAGGGCATTCTCTTTGGCCCTGATGGCCCCCACCACGCCTTGGTTGGCCTCTCTCCCTCTACATGGAGGACCCTCACAAGAAAATTCACAGACACAGAACATTGAACCCCCCACTACACTACAGACAATGCTTTCTCCCCACCCATACACAAGCTTGGAAACGAGAGGGCATATATTCACCTCTCTCCGTCTTAGACAGACAACATATAGTGCCTCAATAGCCTCTACAAAACCCACAATGATGCCACATTGAGCTATAAACTCTTGTAATTGGAACCAAAGACTAAAATTTGTTCTCGCATCCCTTCTGGGCATGGAACATAGGATAGTGAGATGGACTAGAAATGTAGCCCCCACACAAATGTCCTTTTGAGCCTTGACAACAAAATACCTCTTGTCGCGACATGGCCTACACTCTGAGCCTTGGCTATGGCTAACCACTACCAATGCCCACTCCCAACATATTGTCGGGTAAAGAGAACCACGAAAACCACCAAAGGAGAAACGACGTCGAAGAAAATAACATACACACCAGGACCACTCATGCGAAGAATATAATGCTAGTCCAAAGAGGCTTAACCAACATTTAAAACATGCACCTAGTGTATTCCATGCAAAAAATACTACAGATAAGGTGAAGAACAAAGTTACTTGTGATAATCCGTCAATATCCAACCCAATATCTCCTCCACTACTTCTGACTACCAGTCGTCGAAGTTCCTCACTAAATTTTCCTACACCATAGACCAATCTCATTGAGATATTTGAATCCTCAGCGTGAGTTGATCCAGGTCCCAAATTCTCACCTGAGAAGCTAGAGAAGGCCACACTTCACCATCCTCACACAACTAAAACACAAATGAGGTCATGCACCAACCAATGTATAAACTTGGTTCTCCACAGAGGCCACCCGTAATTCGTGTGCAGACGGTTCCTTCTACAAAGCCAATTTTCATCTCTTGAAGCCTGAAAATACTCACTGTTATCTTTGACATTGGTACTAAAACTCATAATCTTGAGAATGTTTTGCCTTGAGGCTCTTCTTACATAAAACGTTTCAATGTCATTACTATCACGTGGTAGATCAATAATTACCCCTGTTTGGGGGATCTTCCATATTTGTTATGGAAACATAAATATAATTTTGAAAATTAGTAAAATTGTTTTTATCCCAATAGAAAGATAATTTTGAAAATTGTTTTTATTAATTATACTAGAAAATATTGGTAATTTTAATATAAATAAAATATATAATATTTTAATTAAAAAATGTTGCGAAGGAATGGATAAAAATGAGATTTGTATATTAAAAGAGAGAAGCTGAACATTTAGATTGCACCGAAATAATTAATAATAAATGTTATATATATATATATATATATATATATATATAATTTTATTTAAAAAACTCACACAATTAATTTGACAAAAAAATAAATAAATAAAAAATAAGAGGACCATGGCATCGCTCACCATTTAACACTAGAAATTGCCCCAAAAGGTGCAAAGAGAGGCGGATAGAAATGTTAAATTGAAAGAATTGTATTTTGGTTCAAAATAATAAATATTATAATAATTCAATTATTCAAACTAAACCTAGTCAATAAATTGCCCAAAATAAAATAAATCCTTAAAGGGATATATTGGCTTCCATGGACTTTCACCAAACATGAAGTAAAATAAATATATATTGATATGTTTTAGGTCAATGAGATCATAATATATGTGCATTTAGTTTGACCTTAAACTCTGAATTTAAGGAGAGATGGATAACACACAAACTCGTTTCGAAAATATCGATTACAAAATACCAAAACAATGAAATTATGAATAGTAAGATATTACAACTGAAATTATGAGTAGTAAGATATTGCAACTTATCTTATCTTGGCGTTAGTGTTAGGATTATAAAACATGGAGAGAAGTGGTCTTGGGATGCTCATCTATGAGATAGGTTCAAATGAATTTATATTGATTGGTCGGTTATCTTGTTAAAAACTTGAAAAATATTTACATTGACTTTTGTTTTGAATGGATTGTGTATAAAATATTTAAATTGACCATTTGTTTTGAATGGATTGTATGTCATGGAAGTCAGGGGTCCATCTTATGGAATGGACGGTGCCCACTTGCAAGCACCGTCCATTTGCAGGGCACGGATCCTACCACATTTCTTGGCTGCCAATGATGAATGTCATCTATCATGCTTAGGAAGCACATATTTCTCAACTCTCGGAAACTTCAATGGTGTTGTTGGCTAACATTGGCAGTGATATGCATGTTTTAATAGATGCTGTCCAAAGGGGCCGAGGTCGTTAGATGGGAACCAATATTCACTGTGTTATTGATGCAGTGTTTATTCTGTGCGTTGGTATATGTTTACTATTGGAATTAAACAAGTACATTCAAGTGGTAGGTATACACAACCCCGCACATTAACGGGTCAATAACACTATAAATATTGGTTGCTTTATTAGATTGGGCAAATATTAAGCACCATGCACTAAGCGAATGATTGGCTCAGTGTCTTTCCATCTTGTATAAGAATAAAGTGATATTCAATAAACAAGATGAAAAGGCATTGAGCCAATCATTGTCTTAGTGCATTTGCCCTTAGATGGAGATGTCCCCTTGTACCCCTTCTTTGATGAGTGCAAATCCCTTCATCAATATCTTGTATTTAATAATATCTAGAAACTAAAATTATTGAAATTAAAATTTTTAATTAAAATTTTAAAAGTTAATAATTTGATAATAGCTATGATACAAATATTAGGATTTAATAATTAATAACATTTAGAAACTTAAAAATTATTATAATAAATAAATTTTTAAAATTGAATCTAATAATAAATAATATTTGAATTTAAAAAATATATTATAACAAATTTTAAATTTTTTAACATTTTTAATGTTGTGAGAAAATAATTAAATGAATTAAATATTATATATATATTTATATATATATATATATATATGATATATATAATAACTTAATTTGAGATAAATTTTTTATGGCTTAAAAGTATCCAATATCCTTACTTAAATGTAACCAAGTATGCCAACACTTAGCATGATTAGTGAACCTTACACACATTACAATGAAGAATTTTCAATTATTTTTAAAGTTTGAATGAAATGTAATACTATGAACTTAATACCATGAACTATCAATACCAACTACCTAAAACATAACTATGTCTATTTTGTAATAGAGCTTCTAAATTTTTAATTTAATTATCATTAATTATTAGTTGGATGATAGAGATTTAATCTCACAAAATATCTTAGAATATGCATAGTAGTATACACAAATCAAGGGTTGATATTTATATCTAAAGTAGTTATGCCCTTTTTTTCCCGTTTTATTAAATTGATTAATTAAAAAAATCATATAAACAAGTGTTATATTGAGTGATTTATGATTTTTTGAGCATGTGATATTGAAAAACCATTGGAGTGTAATCAAGCATATTTATAGATTAAGAATCTCCATTTTTTGTTTGTTTGTTTGTCAAGTTGTTTGTGATCATCTGGGCTTGACCAAGTCAAAACCTAGGGGCATTTAATCTGTCAAAGTCACCCAAGGATCGCACCCAGCTTGGGCCACACCAACCCTAATCTGAATGGATTTTTTAGCATGCCTCCTCCCCCCGGCTTAGGGCACACCAACACTAATTGAATGGATTTTTTAGCATGTCTCCTCCCCTTAGCATAGGGCATAACCACCCCCCACGAGGTTTGATCCTAGGTCGCCTTGTTAAGGAGGTTCATCCTCAACCATTTGTGCTAGTAGGACTTGACTATAATAATAATAATTTATAATAACACTATAATTTAATTATTTTGTACAATTTTTTAATTTTAATAAGTGTTTTGATTCTTAATATAAATGGATACCTATCATTCATTTAATTTATATAATTATACTAGTTATTATATTTACACCGAAGGTGCTTCTTTGTGGCTCTGGGGTGAGCTAACACTGCTCACCCCAACCAGTAACAACCCTCCATTTTTGTCGTCCTTCGTTAAGTAAAAACCTTACACGTGGGTCTAGGGTGAGCTACAACCATCCATTTTTGTCATCCTTGGTTGAGTAAAAAACTTACACATGGAAAGGATTTCTCTCTTGTCCTCATTTGCTTGACCACAGATGGTGGGTGGATTCCACGGTTCATCATCTCCACCATTTGTCTCATGGACCATGCATGGCTCAGGCTATACATGAGCTATACATTAGCTTGCTAGATAGAGCCCTCCATTTTTGTTTTTTATCTAAACATTTTTTTACCATGGCAGTGGAACAATTGTCATTCCAATCGCATTGTTTTCATCAATGTTTGCCAACAAGGACAAGACTTATGTGTCTTCTAGCGAGGTTGAAAGAAAGAGTTGAGGCAAGTTACCAAGCAGGCTTTGGATCTTTTGTAGTTTAATGGATTCAAATCATGTAGCAACCAAGCCCTGACATCGAGAGGAAAGTGTATCGTTTATGTGGTATCTACTAGTATAAACTCCCTTGCCATCTATGAAGACGCTCAACTTTTTACGTGGGATGGAACCAACAAGGCACATTGGGTCATCCTCTAGAAAGAAAGACTAAGAGCATTCCCACCCAGGTGAAGGCTCTTGAGAATGTGAAGATCGTTCAGGAAACCATTGGGGGATGACATTGTTTGGAAATGAATGACTGTAATGCCCTACTTAATCTTATTATGCAATTTTTATTAGTGTTTAATTACCTAAAATATTGACTTATAATTATCAAGAAATATTGGTATATACCTACATTTGTGAAACTGTAATTTTATTTACTGATATAAATTTTATTATTGTTAATATTCAATTCCCAACTTGTCTTCTCAAATTTAATTTTGGATAGGATATGGTCTCCTTCCATTTATTCCAAATTAAATATCCATATTCCAAGGTGTATTTTCAAAATCTACTTGGGAGAAGATATGGTCTTCTCTAATTAATTTCCAAATCAAATAATTATGTCTTATCCCCAAAATGTCTTCTCAAATCTACTTTGAACAAGATATGGTAAGAAAAGTCAAGGATACTAAATGAAATCATGAGGGGGTAGTCATGACATTAAGGATAGATGGTTGAGGTGGATGGGAGGAAGAGACATAAAAGGTGAAGGATGATGAGAGGAGAGGGGAATCCTTGGTCTTGGTTTTGGTTTGGAGGATTTTGTTTTGGGGGAGGGATGTGGAGAGAGAGAAGGGAGATCAAACTTGGATATGGAGAGTGTTTGTTAAACTTGGACATACTACATCTGGTTGGACTTGAGCTTGGAGGGCTAGGGAACATGTGGAGGTTCCCTGGGCTAGGAACTACTTCCTAGTTTGATGGGAGGAAAACCCAGTCGAGTAGTCAAGAGGAGCATCCCAACAGAGTAAAGAGTGCAAGAGCATCTCAACTAAGTTATTGGAACATGTATTCCTCCATTTATTGATTACTTATGTAAATGGTTGCAATGAAATTCTTAGTTATTGATTACTTATATAAATGGTTGCAATGAAATTCTTACTTATTTAATTTGTGGTAAATAAATTTTAATGGTATGTTGTCATCAAATAAATGTTTAGATATAAATAAGTTATTTCCCTTATTATTGTGTTTAAAATTAGATAAATTCAGTTTTTAGTTAAAAGGGACCCTAGGAGGGATCCTCACATATGGTATCAAAGCTGGTTTCAAAATCTAAGGCCTAACAGTGGCTCTCATTCATCTAAGTGGCCGCGAGTAGGGGGTATCTATTTTTCCAAGTGCTTAGGACCTGCACCTTACCCCAACCACAATAACAGGACATCGTGGATTCTGGACAAGGAGCTTGTTGCCATAATCTAGTTCTCGATGAATATGATCCATTTCTGAGTAGTTGCTCTTGGAATAGTGTAAACCCAGAGTTTTGGCCCTCACCAACCGTATTGATTGCCAAATAGCAGGACTGATGATCAGACCATAGATTTTGTGTTGATAAATTTCAAATATTTACACCAACGTTTTGAATCCCAAATGGGATCTTTCTCTTAACCCTGATGATGGATCCCATTTGGGATTCGAAACATTGGTGTAAAAATTCTCTTACTGTGGATTCTCCGATCAAAGAATCAAAAAGCACAAACCACAGATCTCTGAAATCCAAATTTCAAATAATTCTTTTGGAGGATCAACTCCAAGAATAAGTGGCACATTTGCAACCTTGTACCCATTTTGAGATAAGTAAATTGAAAGTGGAGTCTTTCTTGTATGTGAGACACCAACTAATACCAAATCTAATTTATGAAGATTGTGACGCGGGGCTCTGTCATCTTATTTAATTGTGAATTTTATTGCCTCAATTCTTTTGAAATAACATTTTGAGAGGGGTGTGCTTTAGGTTGGACTACCTCGAGGAACTCAAGGGGGTGCAACTCCTAGGTGGGTTGGAATGGCTTCAGTGGCCGGCCCAAGAATATCAGTATAAGGCACTCCCCACAACTGGCAAGCATTCTTTGCTGCCCCTGCCATGTTTGGATCTACCAATGTGTATAGTAGAAGTGTTCCATCCTTCATTGCTTGTCTGATAATCTCCATAAGATGATCAACCTCATCAATCCACGAGAATAAATGGGTATTTACACCACAACCTTTGTTGAATAAACAGGTCTCAAATTGACCCAATGCAACATGGACAGAGTGCTCTACTCTCCATCCAGTGCCATTAGAGACCATATAAATCGACTTTCCAAAGGGCGAGTATCTTTTGTCTTTGTCATCGCTCCTTCATCGTTGATGTAGGATCATCTAGACCTAGCCAACAACGTGATGGTGTGTTCACATGTTGTGGCTAACGAGGATTTGGGGGAAAATTGGTTACTTAATTTTTATTATTTTCAAAATTATGTAAGTAGATATTTGTTGCCTAATTCTTAATAGAATTGGGAATAAGTGGCAAGTAATCCTCCCGGCATGGAGATCAAGCCAAGTAGTTTAGATTATTCAGGTGGGATAGGACTAACTTCTAAATATATAATAGATTCCATCATTTAAGGAAGGAGATTGTTAGATAGGACATATATGCATTTCCCTTTCTTTTCTAAAAAAAGAGAGAGAGAGGATTCGAGAGGATTCAAGAGAGGAAGAGAGGGAGCAGAGAGTAAGAGGAGAAAAATGTGATCTAAAATCAGGCCATCAAGGGCCAATGGAAAACCCTATTTTATTTACATATTCTTTTAATTATAGAAACGATTGTGTGCTTAGTTATCTGTGTTGAAATTCATGGGTTTTTGTTCACTTAGAATTAGTTAGGACTATGATGTTGAAGGCCTATGTTAAATAGTTTTATTCTTTAGTTTCTTGTTGATCTCAATTTGAAACTACTTGAAAAAGGTTTGCAAGGTATTCAATTTAGTAGTAAACATGTTTAAAAGATTCCCATGTCTTGCAGTAAAGAAACAAATGAAATTTTCAGCTGTTCATGATCCATTAAAGCATAGCAGAATTATTTCCCTTTACTGTTTAACACATTAAAACGAATTTGTTCTACAAAATAAATCAACCATAGATGCAAAAGAAGTTGATGAAGCAGTTCACCCCTCCTGGGCTACGTCTGCTGGGTCCAAGGCTCCCAAATGGGTCAGTCCTCGTTTTAATTAAATGCTCAAAATGAATTTACAGCTGAATAGAAGTCTCTACAGGTGAAATAGACTGTAAAATCGGATTCAGAACACATGAATTCTTCAGGATTGACTGCTGGTTCACCTCCAATGGATACCTGCAACCTGAAACAGTTCTCACAATATTGGGCCCTAGTGGCTCCTAGGACTTCCACATCTCCAAAACCTGTGCAAATGACCTCTGATGGCGAAAAGATCTATGCCAATGGCTTCAGAACGTCCAAAATACCCAAAATCAAAAAACAATTCATCCAAAACCGCCTTTCCTAGCCAAAGTTATGGTCATTTAATGATCACTGCCAATTTCCCCTAAAAGAACTCCAGCTAACTTTAGTGGAGGCCAGTTAGCTCCGCCAAATCTGGGCGTCCACCAAATTTGGTGCCACTGCCAAAAATTTCGCCAATTTCACCTTAATCGCCGGCTAAACTTCCGCATGTGACCACGTGGATGGTTTGGCGATTTGCATAGGATTCCACGCTTGGTGGTTAAGGTGGAGCCCACGGTTTCAGGGCTTGGTCGTATGGAGGCGGGGCTGGCCCTTAAGTGCTGGCCCCTTTCATCTCCTGCCCGCCTGCAATTCAAACCTTAACTATTGAATTTTTTCGTTATATTTCAATTCACATGCCTGTGGCCCAACAATAATACGTTGGATTTGTGATGGGTAGGTCGAGGGTTCAATCCACCACCCACCAAAAACAATTTTACATACGCGCCCACCTTGCTTACGTTAGCTGATGTCATCCTGGGCCACGTGGTGGCTTCTAGGCTTGCCACGTGGCAGCCTCTAATTGGCCCATCCCAACAGAATATTCCATGGAATATTCCGTGGAATATTCTTTTTTTAATTTTTTTTTGAAAATTCAAAAATTAAGGGTCATTGGGCTATTATGTTTTTGACATAACTTTCACATACGACGACCGTTTTTTGAACCGTTTGCGGTGCTAGAATCGGGAGGACGAGCTCTATCTGGTCATTTAGGTTCGAGCCAATTTTGAGCACTTTCATTTTTGAGCATTTTTCGACACTTGGGACATGAGCCCCTGATCACTTGTTTGTATAGTGGGTGTTTCGCTTGATTACAATTCTTAAAGAATAATTGGATGGGTGACATCGAAATAGTCAGATTCGTAGAAAAGAACCTTCATAAATGAATTTTCAGATCAAGGAAAGAACCCTAGGATGAACAAGAATCAGAGAAGCATAACAGAAGCATGAAGTTTTAATGACACACTGTGTTTTCATGAAGGAAGGGCCTTTTCCTATCGGCGCTGTGATTTTTCATAGCATATTGTATTTTACATGGAAGATGGGCTCTATACATAAATGGGGTTGTCAGTTGAGCGCTACACATTTCCATTAAAATTCGCATTTAGCACTAACTCTAAACCTTTCATTGCAGATTGCAAGTTTTGTTTGAACTGTTATCGCATACCGGCAAAGGGAGTGAAATTGCGATCCGAGATCACGATCGGTCGAACTACGATGACCATTTATCGGCGATATTGCAACGACCCTGTGGTCTGCAATATAGCAATGCGATATGGCAGTGTGATAGGGATATAGCGATGTGATATAGATCGACGATGCGATATGGATGCAAAATGTGTTGTTGATCAGAGGATCTATGCGGACCCGATGCATTTATTAATGTGGGTTAATTTCATTTGAAGTCCATCGCAACAATCATAATCACACAAACAGGTGACTCGCTATCGCACTCCTGAGACAACTCCTTTCACATGCATATGCGATAAGGCTTGGACTAAAGCGGATCTGAGAAGTTCATGTGTGTGAGTTTAATTTTATTGGAGTCTGGTCTTATGCATTCCGTTGAGACCGACGGGTTTAGGCATAGTTTGTATTTATCGCTGTTAGGTGTTTGGTGGGGTTTGTTGTTTAAATCCACCAATATAAAGCTTCCAATTGACATAGGTGGCCATAACCCATAGGATTGCGTAAGGTGATTGGGGAAAGCAGGGAAAATTGCCTTTAGGTGGCCTTTCCTGCGTCAAAGTGGTATCAAAGCAAAGATGTTCTTGCTTATGGAGATATATGATCACAAAGATATGAAAGTTCGGAGCAATGAATGAATGGAAAAGTTTAACACAAGACTACAATAGTAAGATTGTAGGAAGAACTTTTGGAAGTTCTTAGAGATTGTAGTAGAACCTCATTCCAGCTGAGGCTTGGAATAGATAGGGATAGAGGAGTCCTTAAGAGACGTGAGTGTAGCAACCAGAGAGACAACAAGATTTATCAATGAAAGTTCTAAGGAAAAGAGGACTTGGAAACCAGGCAGAGGAGAAGCTTGGTGAGAAGATCAACTCAGAAGGAAGTTGATTGATTGCAGGTGTAGAAGCCCACACATAAGAGAAGATGGCTATGGAAGGTCATATGGAAGGTTCAGAAGAAGGCTACAAGATGAAGGAAAAGGGTGCTAAAACAGTCCACAAGAAACGGATGAGTCAAGCGGAGATTGACAAGGAGATGGCTGAGATAAGAGAAGAACTCGATGTGTTAACAATGCTGCTAGAGAAAAACCAAAGACAAGGTTGGGTCTTGAAGAAAAAAAATAGTGAAGTGGCCTAAGTTAGAGAGAAGGCTACAACAGAGATAAGTGAAGTGGTTGATGGAAAGCCTCAGAGAAACAGAGTCAGAAATCGAAGTTTCCATTTGTGAACCAGAACAAGGTGGAATGTTGGGTAAAGAGGATAATGGGAGATCAGCTGAAGATCTCATGGACTATTGGCATAGTTCATAACAATTCGAAGATATGATGACAAGGGAAGCATATGAGGCTATGAAGCCTTGTGTTTTTAAATCTTATAGTGTGTGTATGTTTGCAGGATGCGCAGAAGATGATGGATAGTTTGGTGAAACTGTCACAAAGATGAATAATGCTCTTAAGCTGAAGTACGATAGAGAATGACTTTTAGAGGAGGAAGGTGCTAATTTACTGCAACAAAAAGAACTCATAGATGAATTTCTGTTTGGTGTAAGACAGTCAGTTGAAGTTGTTATGGACTAGAAGCATAATGAAAATGCCATAGTGGTATTCCAAGGAGGTAAACAAATGAATTTTTTTAATGAAATTGATGAAAGAAGGTTGCAATGTGATGGTACAGAAAATAGGATAACTCAGGAGGATTTCCAGAAAAAGAATGAAGCTAAGAATGAAGGTTGTGGTGAAATGCTAGAAATATTTCAGATGGAAATAGAGTTCTTGGAAATATTTCTCAAGGAACCTGAAGGAGAAACGAAGCTTTCAGAACCTGATAAAGAAGAGATTGCAGTTACTATGCATGATAAGGATGAAATGTCTCTAACTTTCATAGAGCTAAGTAAATGTTTCGATTCTTCAATTAATAATGTGGCTATAGGTATGGAAGACAACATTAATAAATATGATGCTGAAATCAGAGAAATTGAGCAGAGATTATTTGAAGATGAGATGAAAGATCAAGAGCAGCAAAAAAATTATGTCCTTAGAGATATGAAGGAAACAGAAGTATTAATTGAGCAGGATGAAGATGGAAGAAACCAACAATTTAAAAGAAATGGTCAGCAACATCAGAGTAAATTTGAGGAAGGCATTAGATTGTGGGAGTATAGCAATTAGCAGCAGAATGAAGAGCACAAGATTAGTCTGGCAGTAATGAGAGAAAAAGTAGATATATTAATGGAGTGGCTACAAAGAAAGACAAATGAAGACCGAATATACAGATGGAGAACGAAGAAACGGGTCAAGTGGAAGCTGTTGCAACATAAGTGGAATGGCAAGCTGATAAACATGTTCAAAGAATTTGAACAAATTCATATTGATTTGTTAGAGCGGGAGAGACTCAAAGGAATGGAGTCACCACAAAGAGTATCTGTTCAAATATAGAAGATCTATGATGGGAGATTGGTACTTGAAGCATCAAAGAATGATGAAGGGTCTTGTATGTTTAAAACTGATAATTGTTGGTTGCTTGCAAGTCCTGAAAACTGGGGGAAAAACATGGAGTTATTGGAAACTATCATATCAACAGGTGAAAAGATGACTAGTCGTGGTCATGTAGGTAGTTTAGATAAGAGATCTGGAAGCCATTCTTGTGACATTATCATGGAATCAGGAAGGAAGATGACTACCTATAGTCATATGAAGAATAGAGAGAAAAGTTACAGTCAAGTGAAGGAAGATGTCCAGTTGGATGACATCCAAAGGATAAGTCAAAAGGAGGATGATAAAAGAATTATTGAGATCAAAGAAATGTTTGGGGAGAAAGAGATCCATTTATATGAATATGGAACAAAGAGTTTTCTCAGGAAAACTGATGAAGCTAATACAAAGCTAATGGAGAATCTTATGATGTGTTCAGGAAGTGAAAGTCAACCGGAAGAATTGATGTTGAAATTATATGAGGAGATCTTGGTGTCTCATAGTTTTGAAACTAATATTTTGTGTGTAAATATAGGATACACTGAAGAAGGGCAACTGCTTAATGTTGTCATAGGGGAAAAGAGAAGCAAAGATATGGTTTTTTAGAAGATAGAAGAAGGAAATTTACATAGTCTTATGATGCAGGGGAAAGAGTAGATGTTAAACATGGTTGTAGTGAATTATGCAGATATTGGACAAGTATTGAAGGCTGAAGCCAAAGGGGAGCAGCTACTAAAGGTTGATGTAGAAGACTTTGTAGAAGGTAAATGGTTACTAAAGGTTGTTGACCTTGAAGGCAGTCAGAGTAAAGAAGGACTGCTGACAATTGTTGTAGACAATGAAGTTGGAAACCTAGAACTGAATGAGAATGAAAAGGTTGTCATGGATGAAAAATGTGAAAAAGAATTTGTCCAAAATGTTGGCATACGGAGAAAACAGGGTAAAGAATTTGGGCTTAATGAATTGATTAATTATGGTGAAGATTTATATGCAAGAACAAGGCAATGTGAAGTGAATTTGAAACAAGGAATTAATTTTGAGGATCAGATCGAAGTAAGGAGGGATGAGATCAGAGTGTCTCATAAAGATGGAATGATGTTGAATTCACAGTATGAAGTTGTTGAACTAGATATGGGTTCAAGGGATGATAGTAACAGGAATACTATTGTACAACAAGGAGTTATTGATGAAGAAGAAGCTAGAAGTGACATTTCAGAAGTAGACGAATATGATTCCATAATCATTAAGGTTACAAAAATTAAGTTACTAGAAGAAGAGGTATTCCAAGTACCTAAGCAAGTAGGAAGAATTCTTAGTTTGCAAGAAAGTTGCGGGATTACAGGTATACCGGGAATTTTAGTAAGAAGTGATGAAGCCATGAATGAGAGACCATAAGAAGGAACTAGAATTATTGAAGGGCATTAATGGAGAAGGTGTTTGTATGCCTTAGAAATGTATATGGGGAAATATTGGCACATGGATTATGATGTTCTTATGCAAGAACACATCCAGTTGTAGGAGAATAGTATTCATCATCTGAGAGGTGAATTGGACAAAGAAATTGATGAGTTGTGGAGACTCTTACAACAACATTCCAATAGAATATATAGAGAACAAAAGAAGAAAGGAAGATTGGATGGAAAGAATGATACAGGTGAACATAATGGTAAATTGCAAAATAAGATGTGGAAGCCTGGTGAGCTTAAACCAGCAATGAATTGTGATGATAAGTGAAGAGAAGTAAGCTACATGAAAAAGATAGGAAATAAATTGAGATATTTGATTAAGTGGGTGAAGAATCTTGGAACGGAAGCATCGAGTATTTACATGGATGAATACTGTAGAGCTGAAAATTATAGGTTTTACAGTGGAAGAATTAATGAAATGGGTTTTAAGACTTTTTATCCTTGGGAGTCTGATGCAGGAGCATCTAGACCTAGCCAAAAATGTGATGGTGTGTTCACATGTTGTGGCTAACAAGGATTTGGGGGAAAGATTGGTTATTGATTTTTATTAATTTAAAAATTATGTAAGTAGATATTTGTTGCCTAATTCTGAACAGAATTGGGAATAAGTGGCAAGTGATCCTCCCTGTGTGAAGATCAAGCCAAGTATTTTAGATTATTTGGGTAGGATAGGATTGATTTCTAAATATATAGTAGATTCCTTCATTTGTGGAAGGAGACTGTTAGATAGGACATAAGTGTATTTCCCTTTCTTTTCTAAAAAGAGAGAGAGAGGATTCGAGAGAGGAAGAGAGGGAGCAGAGAGTAAGAGGAGAAAAATGTGATGTAAAATCAGGCCATCAAGGGCTGATGGAAAACTTTGTTTTGTTTACATATTCTTTTAATTACAGAAATGATTATGTGCTTAGTTATCTGTGTTGAAATTCATGGGTCTTTGTTCACTCAGAATTAGTTAGGACTGTGATGCCGAAGGCCCGTGTTAAATAGTTTTATTCTTTAGTTTCATGTTTGTATAGTGGGTGTTTCGCTTGATTATAGTTCTTAAAGAATAATCATATGGGTGACATCGGAATAGTCAGATTCCTGGAAAAGAACCTTCATAAATGAATTTTTAGATTGAGGCAAGAACCTTGGGATGAACAAGAATCAGAGAAGCACAGTGGAAGCATGAAGTTTTAATGACACATTGTGTTTTCGCGAAGGAAGGGCCTTTTCCTCTCAGCATTGTGATTTTTCGTAGCATATTGTATTTTACATGGAAGATGAACTCTATACATAAATAGGGTTATCAGTTGAGCACTGCACATTTCCTTTAAAATTCGTTTTTGGCACTAAGTCTAAATCTTTCATCACAGGTTGCAAGTTTTGTTTGAACTGTTATCGCATATCGACAAAGGGAGAAAAATTGCAATCGACTGAACTGCGATGAATATTTTTCGGCAATATTGCAATGATCCTGTGGTATGCAATATAGCGATGCGATATGGTGGTGCAATAGGGATATAACGATGCGATATGGATGCGAAATGCAATGTTGATTAGAGGATCTATGCGGACTTGATGTGTTTATCAACATGGGTTAATTTCATTTGAAGTCCATCACAGCAATCGCAATTGCACAAACAAGTGACTCACTATCACACTCTTGAGATGAATCCTTTCACATGTGTAGAATTTTTTTTACAAATCAGCTAGCTCTGATACCATGTAGAAATTTCAATGGTAGATCAAACTGGTAATGCAAAGTACTAAAGCAAAACACATGATCTACTTCTACAAAACATTAAGCAAAAGCATAATCGAATTCATAAGCAACATCAAGAAGAAACATGCATAACTGATCAAGAGAAATAATCACACATAACACAAGATATATCCAGGGGAAAGCACCAGCATAAAACCCCAACAATGTATTATCAATCAAGTGTAGATCCTCAACAACATACAAAAAGAATCAGCTCAATAGTTATCCTACTCTCTCTGTAATCAGAAGATCCTGATGATCTTCAATCAGAAGATGAAAATCATGGACTACCTAGGCCTCATTATATAGGCTGAAAATTGGCCTAATCATACTTGCTGTCACCTCAGGTCCACCTACGTAGTCATAGAAGAAAATAGATTTCTTCCTCATGCAAGGAATACTTACTAGAAATATCCTAGCATCAGATAGTACTCTATCCCACATCTGATTTCAACTAGGTCTCTGACAGCACTGACATGCAATAGTTATCCATGAGTGAATTCTTAGTTATCTAAAATAATAGTTGTCACATGCATGCAAGCATTAACAAACTATATTTTATTATTTTAACAACTTGTTAAAATAATCTAACTGACTTGAGTAGTTAGAACTAACTCACTGATTTTCTCTCATTATGGAACTCATACTTATTCCCTCCATCAGTGAGTGGAGGTTAGGATAAATTCCTCAATCATGGGACAACTCATGTGCATTTCTCACAAAGACTTCAATCAAATTTCCTAACTAATTAACTCAACTAAATTAATTAATTAATATTTCCAACTGCTGTTAAGACCAAAATTAATTTTACTTCCTATAGATAGACTAGGGACTGTTATAAATAGGAAGGGAACTAGAAATTCTATTTTTAGAACTTTGTATTTTTAGTAGTTTTACCTCTCACCCAATGTGGCCAATGACCTCACTGACCAAACTGCTATTTTTAGACATGCTATTTTTAGCATGTCTATTTTTAGCACAATCTAAATTTAGCATTTCTTGTTGCAAATTTTTCAACAACATGCATATGCGATAAGGCTTGGACTAAAGAAGATCCGAGAACTTCATGTGCACGAGTTTAATTTTTTTGGAGGCCGGTCTTATGCATTCTTGTGAGACCGATGGGTTTAGGCATAGTTTGTGTTTATCGATGTTAGGTGTTTGGTGGAGTTTCTTGTTTAAATCCAGCAATATAAAGCTTCCAATTGAGATAGGTGGCCATAACCCACAGGCTTGCATAAGGTGATTGGGGAAAGCAGGGAAAATTGCCTTTAGGCGATCTTTCCTGCATCAATAGTCATCAATTCTATTAGGAATAGAGGACATGCCATTACTAGTGAAATTATTATTGCGGTTGTAGTAGTGGATATTGAAGATGATGTTTCTACCTTGTCCTGGACTGGGTGGTCCAACTGCGTACCAGGGCAGATATTCTGAACCGTCGACTAGTGCTACAATTTAGGGGTACCCTTGGGTTTCCAATTGTTGGTCTTTGTGCTATAATTTTCCATGGGAACTTGCTCGAAATCTAGAGCCATTTATGAGGAATTCTTAATTGGAACGAAAGAGGATTTAGAGCGAAGTCCTGGCTGTAACATGAGAACCCCAGTTGACGCATTTCCAACAATACAACAAGACAGTTTCTGGTAAGATTTTCTTTGCACAATATTTAAATAACCCCTTAGGCTGACCACATATAACTGCCATAAGGTCAACCAAGACATATACTGCACTCTTTGGTTTTCACTCTCCATTAAGAGGATTTCTTTTCTCAGACAATTCTAATTTTTGTGTTGCTGTAGACTAGGTTGCAATAACCAGCTCTCTACTTTGTTAAGTTTTGTACTCAACTTCTGAACTTGTTCTATTTGGTGCTTGGAGTTTGAAAGAAGGTTGATGAGCTGATTCTACTGTTTTGAGAGGAGTTCATATCTTTTGAGAGCCTCATATTTTCCCATTGGTGAAAGATTCTCAGTATCTTCTGAATTATGATTTAGCATATTACCTGAGTCCAAAATGGTCAATATTATAGACATAGTCCTGTTTCCATGCTCTTGTTCCACTCGATGACCGAAACCTTGTTATTAAGGAAATCTACACTTTTCCAGATTTCCTCTACATGAATAGTAGGAAGACTCAAGCCACAATCTTTCCCATTATAGAAAACCCACAAGAATGCTTGCAGACACTCAACAAAGGTGTTTAAGAGATTGTAAGTATCAGACCATCTTCCTTCTGTAAAAACATTTTCCTTTGTGATCAACTCACTAAGAGGCTAGTTCAATTTGGTCAAAACTTCAATATTGGGTTGCTTACATTTGTTGAAATGAAGCATAACACTCTTTTCTACGGCTAGAGTCTCTTTGAACAGATTGGTGGGTGCAAGGACTCAATCCCCAATTTCCTCTTGTGCAGCCAACGCTCGCCCAAATGTTGTCTGAACCAGTGCATCATATTCCAATATTTTTGAATCATTGAATGACGGTGAGATATTTTGTGACACTGAGGATGATTGACGAATCAGCTAGGCAGAGATGTGAATAATCTGCATATAACAGGGGATGAGCTCTATCGTCTCCCTCTCCCTCCCTAGGCTAAAGAGGTGATTGTGTTACAAATCCAGGGACCAACAGAGGCAATGTCAGGCATTGTAGGAATCAAGTATCTTGGAGAAATGCAAAGGAATAAGTGCAAGACTATCTTGTGACATCCATTTTTCAAATCACTACCTTCAGAAAAATCCTCTTAACATAAGCGACTTTTCAGACATTGTATATGAAGTAGAGTATTTAAGCCTATGAATGTTCTTAATCCAATAATCTTTGTTGCTTTGGGGATTATTTATAATCTCCTTTTCTCTCCCAAAAGGTATGTCTTTCCATAGTTTACCTCAATATCAAAGAGATCGTGATCACTATTCGTCATCCTTGTCAAGCTATCAACAATATCAAGGCTAGACTCAAAGGTTTTACATCATGTAGATTGCATATCTCCCCAATTCACATTATCTGTATAAAAGTTATAGATATAAAAATTGCTTGACAATTTCTCTGTAGTTATTGAAGCAGTGGATTTGTTTCCTAACAAGTCAGATAGCTTCAAAATTGCAGAGCATGCTTCTTCTACCAAGAAAGCTTCAATTCTGCTTCTAGCTCAACCATCCTTGAATGTCATGGTATAGATTCCTCAACTACAACATTGTCGATTTATCAGTCTTCATTGAGAAATCCTCCATAGAGAGATCCTCTGACCATGTTTCTGAACAATTTTGGGGTTGGAAAACCCATTCTGCAATAATTTTCCTCTGTTTATTCAATTGTGCATTTTTGCATATATGGAATGGGACTGTTTACATTACCTACTGGTTGTAAGAGATCTATTTCCAAGGCCTTCTCATGGCTTCCAGTTTCAAAACTCAAACTAAGTCATCAATCTACTCTAGTTGATATCTAAGCTTCTCAATTTTGTTCTCGCTTGAGGTAATAAGAAGTTGCTTGATGTAATATGAAGCAGTGCATCATCCTGCTAATCCAAGATTTGAAAGAATTTCTCTTGAGGAATTGATAGAATTTTTGGCCAAGTTAATAAAACATTTGGCAAAAAAGGGAAAATCGTGGGGAATATAATTATGGATAATTTCAATCTTTGAAATGGATATTCTCATCTTTGTGGGAGAATTATCTTTGTCACAATCTTCACTTATAACCATAAAATCAGTGGCTTCTCTGTCAACCATGATAGGTCCAATTTCCAAACATTGCAAGAATTTTTTTCTTTTCTTGCCATTCTCAACTTCACTCCAAAATAAGAATAAATGACCAATTACTCAGAACTAAATGTTGATGGCATTCTACTAACAAATAAACAACATTAAGAAAAAACCCTATAATACATGGCCCAGGCCTGCCCTTTGTCCTTTGTTCTACTATATTTAAGCCCCCCAAAGGTCCAAGGAGTTTTGAGGATTCTATCTTAAGAAAATTTTCCATATGTTGTTTGACTGCAATCAGAGTCCTCAGGTAAGAAACATTAATACTCCAATTCTTAACCCTCTCTCAAAGTTCTTAACCAATCACAAGGTTCAATCATTTCTTTTTCTTCACAAACTTAAATACCTGGACATATTACCAACCTAATTAAAACAGTTATGATGCTGACACCCATCAATTTAAAAGAAGTAACTGTGACAACCAAACAACCATCAGTTTAAAAGAAGCAACTGTGACAGCGAAAATCTATAACAATGAAGGTTTTAGATAGAGAAGAATATCCCCAATAGTTTCAAGAAGAACCTTATTGGGGTGAGAAATTTATGGCTTCTTGATTCTTGAATCTTAACCATATAAAAGTCTCAATGCCTGATCACACACTCCATTCTGGGCATAAACTAAAAACATGGTATTCAAGAGATGGTGTCTCTTCGAAACATTTTGCCAACCACTTGGCATGCATCCTCGATACATCTACATTTAAAATACATTGAAAGAAGTGCATTCCATACATAAATATCTAGCTTAAACCCAATTATTACAACCATATGAATTCATATAATGTCAAGACTTAATTGTTGTGTAGTGGAGGAACCGATTGACACGCCACAATCTCTATCGCTTTACATTCACCTGGGCAGCACTATCTTGCACCCATTTTCCCACAACACCATCACCATACACCACTCCAGACGTTTCCTTGATGTAGACCTCACAAGTATCCCCATGACCTTCACTCCATCATGCTCACTCCACGGTGTTCACTCCACTAACTTTGATATGCGACATTTGTCAAGATGCTCCTTGATGTAGCCACAACATGCTACATGCATCACCTTCCCATTACTTGGTTGATGTTGTGCCATGAATATTTCAACTCCACCTTGTTTTGTGTACTCTTCCTCTGCCCGCCTTGACCATGTCCTAGTCTCATTTTGGAGTCAAGGACTAGAAGCATATGTTCCATCATTGCAAGAATGCGACAGAGCCATCGAAACTTGAAGCAATGGCTTCTGGGCTTAGCAAAAGCATGACCTACTTCAATTGGTACTTCTCTCAAAGGCTCCATCTCACATTTGTCAACATCGTAGCTATGCTCATGTTAGGGTTCATTTTTAACTCCTCTAGCCAATGACCTCTGCTCTCATTGTTGCTAACAATGCATACAGAGGGCTTGCTAGAGCACATAAAGGGAATGGGAGCTCCCTACAACCATGAAGGGCCTTTGAAAACACAGGCCAAATTAATGAGGAGCCACAAAAATGACAGATCCCAGAAAGTTTCTTTCCAAAAATCAACAGATTTAAGCTCTTCGTGAAGTTACAGGTTGGCCAGGCCCAGAACTCCCTTCCAACCACAAGTTCAACCGTCTGGGCTTCTCTCTATCGCTACTGCCATCAAGCTGGAGAGGGGAACCAAGCTTTCCCTACTGGTGCAATTTGTTGGCACCTCTGGCCAGCAGGGCTAACAAAAGAAACTTAAAATTCAATATTGTAGACCTCAACACAGTACATGGTAGCATACTCACAGTAAAATAACCATACGGCTAAAAGAAACTGCTGCAAATAGGAATATGTGTTGCTGCATCTAAATGGAAACTAGAGATAAAATAGACTTCATACATGAGAAACACCACATTTGCAAATAAAATCCACATAAAAACATAGATCCATGGCATAGAATGGAAACGAGAATCCAAATTCCATTAAACATGAACAGAAATTTACATATTCTGTAGGTTTTACTGCCATGGCAGCAGGGAGGCTGCACTACCTTCAACTCTTTGTTAAACACCTATGCATGATACTAGTGAGAGACATCCACTCAAATTCTCGTTAACTCCTTAACTCCTCAAAACTCCCTAACCCTAGAATCATGAGAGGGAATTGTTTAATGTTTTACATGAAAATAGCTGTAACCAACTTTCCCTCCATTATACATGTCCCTTACATGGCATTTCCCTTGTAAACCAATAGGTGTAAATTAGTGTGCTTCACCCAAGGGGAGTCAAAATAATCATTTGTTTCCAAAAAAGTAACCAAATGACTACCAATATTGGCAACTATCAATTGAGCTAGCCCCTTCATTGTTAAATAAATAAATAAATAGATAAATAAAAATAAAAAATCATGAGTTCCATAAGTCACATTTGATGAAGGATTTATATATAAAAAGATATAAAGCTTTGTGAATGGCATTCATCAACCTAGCCTTATGGCATCATGTTATTGCATTATTTTCTTTATTAGTCTAACCCATATTATATTTTTTTTACAATATTGAATAAAGAGTTATTCCTTTTTGAATCAAGGTTGAGTGCTAGATGGTGTTTGTTAACCATAACCAAGCACGTTGCACATGGAGTATTGATGTTTTTTTTTTGCATATCTTGTTACCAAAGGCACTTATATAAGTGACTATCAATTAAATATTCTTTATACTAAGCTTGCAATTGTAGGATTATTTGATGGAGCTTAATTCTTTTATTGAGGGAAGTCATGGTTTGTGCTTACACTCTCCTTGACACTTCCCTCATGACATTGTTGATCATCTCTGGTGAGTGTTGAGGTGTCTTAAGGAAATTTGTTCTTATACGCACTTACCTAGTGTCATTGCCCTCGAAATCACATAACCATGGGGGTTTGTTACTATGATTTATCACTGATATCCCATGTTAGATAATGCACATTATGTCCTTGGTTGGCATCATCATTTCTTGTTTACAGGCTTGCATCTAGCACATATGGTGTTTGAAATGTGATTGAGGGCCTTGCATAACATTGCTCAAACATTTGATTTACCCTTAGCACATTTATGATGAGGGATATCCATCAACTAAGAGTTTCCTTAAATATTGTTGGTTAATTATTGCTCCTCGACATAGTGAATTAGTTGTTGGGCATGTTTACATGTGTTCATAGGGTTTCACTTGGATTATTGTTTCATGATCTTGATTGGTGAACCTTGAAGTAGTACACCCACCCTTTGTTGCATAATTGATGTCCCTTTTGGTGGATGTCTTGATGACATGGAAAAGTGGTTGTGGTTTGTTAGGAGAATGCCAATGGATATTTAAAGTTTGGCTATGATGTGGCATGTTGTGAGTAGTTATTTTCTTGATAGAGGAAATCACTCCCCTTATTTGGCATCTTCTCATGAATTTGGAGGCATTCATACCTTGCTTGGGTGGTCTTCTACATTGACACCCATGGTTTTGGTCACTTGGTATGTTATTTTCACATTGTATCATATAGTTTCTCTTGGTTTGGGAAGGTCCTTTATTACTATATTGGAGAGTGTCCTAGCTTCATTACACAATCTCTTAGGGTGAACTATTTGTCATATTCCTTGAGGAGAGGTGTTGGTACATGTGCATTTAACAACCTTGGCATATTGATTGAGGACACCGCACTTCTTTGAGGAGGTTATAACAACTTGATGGACAATTGTGGAACATGTTTCTATGGGATTACTATTTATGGCCAATTTGGGTGATCCTGGGAGATAATTCCCTATCTTTATATTATTTCCATTTGGAGGAGTTACATTGTTTTTCTACAAGACTCTAATTACCTTGGCATATTCTTTAAAAGTCAGTCCACTTGTAAAGGTGGTCATGACCATTAATTGCAAATATATTTTTTATGGATTACTCTTGAAGGATGAGTTGCTATCTTCTTGGAGAAACAACCATAATATATTCTATTTTGGCCATGTATTTGGTATCTATATGTGGCTAACTACCTTGTCTATGAGTCTGCTCCCATTTTGTCTTGAGTATTTATAGGTGAAGTTATCTAGCTACATGGGTTACCCACAAAGATCATTTTGATAGGGACCCTCGCTTTACATATATATTTTGGACAAGTTTGTTGTTAGGGTTGGGTACTTAGTTAAACCTTAGCACTGCATATCATCTATAAATAGATGGAAAGACTGAAAAAGTAAATCAGGCTATAGAATATATGCCTATAATGTATGTCATGGATAATTAGACATGGTGAGAAAGGTACTTACCATTGGTAAAGATTTCCTATAACAACAATTACCATAATTCAATTAGGGTTCCTCCTTATCAAGCTTTATATGGGAGGCCATGCAAGACACCATTGAGTTGACAAAAGGATGGAAGACACAGTAATAGTCACGATAGGATTGTTTCAAAAATGGAGGAATAGGTAAGATAAATTCAACGAAGTTTAAAGGAAGCACAAGATGGGAAAAGAGTTGTGTTGATGCACATAGTACTAATAGAAGTTTTAAAGTGGGGGACCGAGTTTTTATTTTTATTTTTTAGTTATTCCTAACACCATTCAATTTGAGAAAGGTATGAAGTTACCACCTCAATTTATAGGACCTTGTAGAATCAAAGAGAAAATTGGACGAGTGTCCTATTGTCTTGTACTACCACCCCACTTGCATAAAAATCATGATGTTTTTATGTATTTGTCCTATAAAATTATGTTTCTAGTGAATCCCACAAATTCGATTGGAGGGAATTATAGATCTCAGATGTGGGAACCATAATGATCAAAGCAATATGCATATTATACCATAAGGTTCGATAGCTCAGACATCAGTTGGTGGACCAAGTTAAGATACAATGGGACAAGTATAACCCAAGATCTACTACCTGGGAGGATGCAAAGACTATATATCAAAATTACTCCTCACTTTTTACCATTTATGATTTCCATTTTGACTTAGATAGCTACCTATGATAAGAATATATTTGCAGTTCCTTGTTATTTATTTATGAACGCTATGTAATATTGATACATTTAGTTGGACAAGTGAAACTACTTATATAAATCATTAGATGGATTAGGTATTGGTGATTGGAATATTCGATGTAATGACTTCCTTGGTTATGATTTATCTAGTGTATGACTTATCAGAGTTATTGTTGTTTCATGTATGTCTTAAGTGGATTTGATTTATCTAATCAATGACTTAGTGAAATTATGATTTATCTAATGTAAGATTTATTTCTAGTATGAACTACAATATTGACACGTGGATACTAGACTTAATAACATGATGTTTAAGATCACTTATCTATATATATTTTGTTGTTATAATATAATATATAATAATATATATATATATATATATTATTTATATATATATGTGAACTAACCTGAAGATTGGAAAGAACTATATGATAACCAAGATATGCTCTTCCATTTGGGAAGGTCGAGACATCTAATGAGGAAAGGTGAAAAGACTATATGGATTATTCAATGACAAGTATCCAACCAGCACTATAGTGTGGTCCATATTAGGGTGTTGACCCTAGTTGTAAGGAGGGGCGGAGGTATTTCCCACCGTGTAACCTCCAAATGTGGAATCGTGGGAGGGATGTGATGGAAACACTCCCTTAGACGTGTGATGATGATTTCCAGTTGCTTGCTAGGGAAGTTAGGTCGATATAATTGATGCTTTCGCCATATTAGTTTTATCAGTGGTTAGATTGGTATAGCCGATGCCATAATATATAGAAGCAACAGATGGATAGGGTGGGAAGATAAGTAGGTTAGGAAGGATAGGAGGATATATATTAGTTGGAGACTCTTGATGGGAAGTGGTATCATTTCCTGACTTATCAAATTTTACTACAATAACTCTCTCTCTATATTGTTATGCCTTATTGTCAAACTGCTTTCGAACTCCTTGTATCGTTTTCACTCTAACTTCGGGAAAAAGTTTTCTGAAGGAGGGGTGTATGTAATGCCCTACTTAATATTATCATGCATATTTTATTAGTGTTTAATTACCTAAAAATATTGACTTATAACTATCAGGAAATATTGGTATATACCTACATTTGTGAAACTGCAAATTTATTTACTGATATAAATTTTATTTTTGTTATTATTCAATTCCCAACTTGTCTTCTCAAATTTAATTTTGGATAGGATATGGTCTCCTTCCATTTATTCCAAATTAAATATCCATATCCCAAGCTATCTTCTCAAAATATATTAGGGAGAAGATATGGTCTTCTCCAATTAATTACCAAATTAAATATCCATATCTTATCCCCAAAATGTCTTCTCAAATCTACCTTGAACACGATATGGTAAGAAAAGTCAAGGATACTAAATGAAATGATGAGGGGGTAGTCATTACATTAATGATAGGTGGTTGAGGTGGATGGGAGGAAGAGACATAAAAGGGGAAGGATGATGAGAGGAGAGGGGGATCCTTGGTCTTGGTTTGGGTTTGGAGGATTTTGTTTTGGGGGTGGGATGCGGAGAGAGAGAAGGGATATCAAACTTGGATCTGGAGAGTGTTTGTTAAACTTGGACACACTACATCTGGTTGGACTTGGGCTCGAAGGGCTAGGGAATCTGTGGAGGTTCCCTAGGCTAGGAATTACTTCCTAGTTGGCTGGGAGGCAAATCTAGTTAGGTAGTCAAGAGGAGCATCCCAACAGAGTCAAGAGTTCAAGAGCATCTCAACTAAACTATTGGAAGAAGTATTCCTCCATTTTATTGATTATTTATGTAAATGGTTGCAATGAAATTCTTACTTATTTAATTTGTGGTAAATAAATTTTAATGGTATATTGTCATAAAATAAATGTTTAGATATAAATAAGTTATTTCCCTTATTATTGTGTTTATAATTAGATAAATTTAGTTTTTGGTTAAAGGACCCTAGGAGGGATCCTCACAATGAACAAGGGTACGCTTATGATTGGGGTGGAAATGAGTATGCAAAATGTGGAGAAGTGCCATAAAGGAAGGAGTATGTCAATAGGGTGTTAAGGCGAGATTAATCCATTAATCTGCATAATAGACATTGTTGGGATCCAGGTATGAACAAGCCGGGTGCATGTCCTTTTGGTGAGCACTAGTATTGCAGTAATAATGCTGCAACTCCTGGGGCTTCTTACTTTATTTTTATCAACTCGGTAGTTCGTAACAAACTTGGAAGCGACGGTGCTATATGCACAAGTACTAGCTCTTACTACAGGCTGTCACTTGGTCAGCTGGCGTAAAATCACTAGGAGCTTAAGCCAACTTCTATGAATTCTCATAAGAATCTTTTAACTGTGATAAAAGAAAGCTAACTCTATGAGGACTATTTTACTTGCAGAAAGAGAAAGAAGACTAGAATGTAAGGCAAACCCTAGCAAACCCTAATTTATCCAACTAACCCTACTTTTGCAGAAAAAGAGATAGAAATTGATGCGATGAGTGCCATTGACTACTGAAAAAGGTAAATTACATTTATTCAAGCTACTTCTAAAAAGAAATGAGAACAAAACATCTTTTTGTGCTTTTGAGTATTTTTACGTGAAATTATTATGCTTGTAAATTTATCTGGTTGTGATTGTGCAAAGGTTTGGTTGTGAAGGAAGATGGACTTGGTTTTTGCAGAGGTGGAGGAAGGTGTGGAGGGGTCCTAAGAAGCCCCTAGTACCATTCTGAAGACTTCCATTGCAATCAGATTTCGAAAAACCACTAATAGGGAATTCTATAGGAGGCTGCAGGGGATCTACAGGAGGATCTATAGGAGGAGGCCGAGAGCTATTTTTGGAAGTTTTGAAGGTGTAAAAAAGATGGAAAAGGGTAACTGAAGGTTAGATGAAGGCGTTGAGGTGTTTGGAGCTTGTCAAGGAAGATCAAGAGGGAACATGATGGTTGGATTTGTTCAAATGGCATGAGGGAATCTTATGGATAAAAATGCAGAAATTAGGGTAGATTGGCAGAATGTTGCAAATGACTTGGGAAATCTATGGGAGGTGAGCTAGTGCTAGCTGCTTTATGGATGTATGGTGATCTGAGGTGCCCTGCAAGAGATCTGCATATCTACTTACAGAAACTGATCAAAGAAAGGACTAACTATACCATGAAAACAAAAATTTGTCTAGTTTGACCTAATTTCTGACCTACAAACAGAAAAGGTTGAATAGTAACCTTTGAACATAAAATCATGCAGAGAGATCTATTGTAAAAGAACAGGAAATGATCTAGGAAACTGAATCTGAAGCAAGACATTACTGTTTCCAAATCAAGTCATCACACTAGAAATTGCATGGGAGAGCAAAATTGTGTTTTTGGTGGCAGCAGTAGTGCCTTAACCTCAAATCATAGTCCCAGAAAGTGAGAAAGGAGATCAGGGCTTGTTGTTGGCATTTTTTAATCTTAGTATATCACTGCATTAACCTACTTGAGCAACTAAAACAAAAACAGCTATGTAAACCATCAAAAGCAACCTAATCTAAACAAAGTAAAATGAATCTATGTAACATAAATTAACTCATGAACTGAAGCAAAAACATATAAGTACAAAGCAATAGGTGTTGCGTATCTTGGGTTGGTCCCTAACCCAAGAGCTTCAGCCCTCTAAAAGAGATCAATACTGGCTCAGGAAACATTTCATCTTCATTATAAAAAATAATAGTCACATTACATGAACTGTTCTAAAAAAGAAACTCGAAAATGAGCTGAACAAATGCTGCAAAAAAGTGCAAAAAATCTACTAATGATTGGCTAACCTACTAAGGCTCTAAGCCCCCCTATTTATACAAATGGATTAATCCAACAGTCCTCCTAAAATCAAGGAGCTTAACTCCCAAGAACTGGAGATAAACAACAGTCTTTCTTTACTTGCTCGGCTGCCCCTTGGATGCATCAATGTGGACCTTTGTGCTCCGAGTTACTGATGGAGGATTTGAGGAAATGGGTCATAAATAAAGGAGACACCCCCCTACAAATGCTCTTCCCTATTTTCCTTGAGTATTTGTTTCCATTTTCTCATAAATCCCTTGACTTTGTCCAAAATAACCAAAAAATATGCATAAAGCACACATTAGACTACATGGCAAAATGACTAACCCAATTCACTCTATTAGCATAAATATATTCAAAAACATGCAATAAGCTAATGTGAATGGTGGATTAAGTTGAATTAAGAGGCAAAATGAGCCCATATAATTACCCATTTATGGGGCTCATCATCACCCCCCTACTGAATGGGTTGCTCATCCTCTGAGCAACTAGTCTAACTCTTCATCCTTGATGGCTCTGATAGATTCCTTGACATCCCATGCTTCTGATGTGATATCTTCCTCTTTATCATGGAATCCTGCCTTTCTATCCACCTCTTCCCATTGTTTTTGTTCTTCCTCCTCTTTTACTCCTTCCAGTAGTCCTAGAAGCAGTGGAGGACTGAATTTGAGGCGAATCCAATTGGCCTTCAAACTTTGCATAGAGTGCTTATACAGTGGCACTCTCCTCATGCCTTCCCTCATCCTATTTGGGGAGTGATACTCCCTAATTTGTAGGTTGTGTGGCAATGTGTTCCACCTTCTCATGCAGGCATGAATGCAGTCATCTCCAAAAATTCTCTTCATGTCCTCGAAATGTGCAATAGCATGGGCCTGCTGATCAACATATTTGGGGACACTTTGAGGATTAGCTGCTAGGTGTTGGTGAGCATAGATGAGAGCCATGGGGTTTGCTAGTTCTGCTCTAACCATCAGGGGTTCATTCAATGCTTTTTCCATCATTTTCTAGATTTCTGCTACCCTTTTCTCTTCATGGCTCATCCAATATGCCATGGCCATCAGCTGAAAGTCTCCTAACACAACATTGGGATCCCATAGTTTCATATCAGTAAGGGCCATGTTGTGCAAGTAAAACTCTGCCAGCTTTGCTTTGTCCTCAGCTGAACTTTGATCACATAGATTCATGAATTGGCCATAATCCTAAAAAGGTATTGTGCCCCTTTGGGCCAGTGTCTTGATCTGAAATTGGAGCCACTGATCCTTGAGGTACACTGCATATGATTTGGTTGTCTGTCTGCACTGTAATGCCTCCATAGCCTAGCCAGCCATGCAAGCTAATTGGGCTTCCCTTTCCTGTAGATGCATTCTCAAGATCAATGCCTCATTTTTTGCCTGGGTTTCCATTTCCTGTTGTTGTCTTATTAATGTCTCACTGTCTGCCTGGGGTTTCTTTTCCTGTTGTTGTCTTTTTAATATTGACAACTCATTTTCTGCCTGGGGTTCCCTTTCTTGCAGCTACTTCTTTAACATTTCATTTCTACCTCCAATTGAGCTCTTCTGATGCTTTATGTATGCCTGACCATGCTCAATTCTTTTCCCATTTCCCTCAATTTGTTTTCCATGTGCCCAATGTCTTCCACCCCTCTTGATTTTTCAATCCACATCCATGTATGGGTCCTTAATCTTTCCTTTTCTAGCTCAAAGAAAAGAGGGACTGAAAAATTTTGTGGGATGATTTTTCCCCCTTCCAGAAGGTTGTAGTAAGAACCTATGTTAGGCTGAGGGTCAGGCTCTGGTATCTCTTTTTTCCTTTCTTCCTCCTTGGCCTGTTCTTCTGCCTTCTTTTCAATATTCTTAGTCTCTTGAAGCTTTGTCAATGTCTCTTGTAGAGTGGTCTACACCTTCTGTAGGACTATTTTAGAGTCCATAAGTTTGATCCTTTCTTTCCAAGTATAAGCTCTAGGGCTGCCCGTTTCATAGGTAATGGGGGTTTTGGATGGAGAGTCCTCCTCTTTTGTAGTAGGGACATCTTCAATGATGAAGGGCTCCTTTGAAGGTGGCTGAGGCTTCCCCATATTTATTCTAGTGCTCTTTCGAGCGTTGAAGTACATAGATGGTTGTCTCTTCCTTTTTCCTTTGGGCTTGCTTGGAGTACTAAGTGCAGCAAGAACAAATGTTGCCTATCTTGCTAGTGTCTTAGGAGACACTTCTTCCTGCTTTGCTTCTTCTTCTTCATCTGTTGTTTTTCCTATTTCTGCTGGTTTTGCTTCTGCTGTTTCTGATTTTGTTTGCTCTTCTGCTTGCTTAGCTTCTGATTTTCTTGTGGAAACTTTTTTCTGAACTATCTTAGGCTTCTTCCTCTCAGTTCTTGGCCTCTTCTTTTTCTCTGCTATGGTTTTACCCCTTTTTGCTTTTGATTCTTTCTTCTTCTCTGCTTTAGGCTCACCCTTGGTGGTGTCATGTTTCCCTTTTTCTATATGGGTTCCTTATTTCTCTGTGTGGGGTTTCTCTTCTTCCATTTTAGTGTTCTTTTCTTCTTCATGGATTCCCTTCTCAACTTCTCCTTTTTGTTCCTCCTCTTCACTTTCAAATGGACTAAGGTAATAGGTGAGAGTTTTTATATCATCCTCTTTAGTCATGTTTCTGAAAATTTCCCAGGCTATGGGGATTGTGAAAGTGTGGAGGGCATTCTCCACCAGCAATTTAATTAGCCCATGGTGAGCCAATTGGTCTGGAACCCTTGCCTTCAATTTGGTGCTAGATCCTATTAAGGATTAGAGGAGAAAATATGGAATACTGAGTTTTCTGGATGCAGGAAGGTCCATGCCATATATGAGTTCTTGTAACAGTCTGAAATGGTACCCATAAACTATGTTGTATCTTCCTTCACGGGAGATTTATTTCATAATCTGATAACTAACCTCATCCCATGGATAAGGTATACTTGTTCTCCTCATGCCATTCTTGTCCTCCACAGGATGTTCATTAGGCTGGAAAAATGTATTCTTGGCGCTTCTCCATTTTGTTCTTCCTCTTCACTTTTAGATGGACTAAGGTCATAAGTGAGAGTTTTTATATCATCCTCTTTATTCATGTTTCTGAAAATTTCCCAAGCTATGGGGATTGTGAAAGTGTGGAGGGCATCCTCCACCAGCAATTTAATTAGCCCGTGGTGAGCCAATTTGTCTAGAACCCTTGCCTTCAATTTGGTGCTAGATTCTATTAGGGATTGGAGGAGAAAATATGGAATACCGAGTTTTTTAGATGTAGGAAGGTCCATGCCATATCTGAGTTCATGCAATAGTCTGAAATGGTACCCATAAACTATGTTGTATATTCCTTCACAGGAGATGTATTTCATAATCTGATAACTGACCTCATCCCATGGATAAGGTATACGTGTTCTCCTGATGCCATTCTTGTCCTCCACAGGATGTTCATTAGGCTGGATAAAGGTCTTCTTGGCAACCTGACCCAATGGTTTTTCTTCTTTGCTCCAGGGTAGTCCAAGTGGGAGACTTGTAATCCTACTGATGAACTCTAGGGTGAGTTCTATATTTAGACCCCTGAAACTGATAGTGGAATGGATTTTTGAGTGATGTTTTAAAGACAATATAAATTCCTCTGTGACTTCATCATCATACCCATGCAACTTTTCAAAGAAAGGCATCCAGTTTTCTCTAGTGAAGAGGGCTACCACTTCTGGATTTTCATGTAGCTTAGTTGAATTCAGAGGCTCCTTCCTCATAAAACCCCCTGTCATGATGTTTTAGATGCTGCTGGAATATCTTAGTTGAAGAGGGAGGCAACAAGTTTCAATCCTGAAAACAGTGGAACAACTGAGGTTTTCTTTCAAGAAACAGGGAGAGAGTTTTTGTAGATTTAAAAAAAAAAAAATCAACTTTACTTCCTTCCAAAATCCATTCTCTAGACTCACATTACTTCTCTGTCTATTTGAGGGAAACAATATCTCAAAAAAACAGAGAACATACAAAACTGTGTTTTTTTCATTTTCAAAATAAACATATACCCAATGTAAGTTCACTCTTTACAGGCTTGATTTTCTAGAGTTACATCATTTCTTTACATAGGAGAATACCACGGAGGTGAAGGAGATAGTCTTTCAGTGCAAAGAGCAAATGGAGAAACTATATATATTTAAAAGAAAAAACACAGGCAGACTCTATTCTCACTTTCCTTCCCTTTTCAATTCAATATCTCGCTTGGAATCACACCACCTTTTGTATATATATGGAAATGTAGAGTGGGTTTTATTGAGCCTACCTTTTTGAAGCCGAATTTGTCATGAAATCTTGAGATTTCCTCTACGGTGCTGCTCACTGGCCTTCCTGTAGAAAGGCTCCTATAGGACTATGTTTTCACTCCTGTAGAGCCTGATAAGTGAAAGGGTTCTGAAACTGATAGAGAGCAACTGTTGTGAGGCTCTAGAGGTGGTAGGTAGGTTGCTACAGTCGAGAGCTTGTCAACACAAATGAGAACAAAGGTGGTGAAGGCGGTCGACTGCAGCATAATTAAGCTTACGGGAGCATTCTAAGGTGACGCGATGAGGTGGAAGGAAGGGTACATTACCCTCATCTAGATCATTGGTCCCCACTTCAGTGTCATGATGAAACTTTTATGCCACCTGATGCAATTATTTCAATCATTCCCATTAGATGCTGCCACTACCTGTTTTGAGATTTTTTCGAGTTGACTGAACACACGTGCTGATTGCACCCTTTGAACGTTGTTTGAACTGGACAAGGGTGGCTAGTTAGCTGGCCATCGATCTCATTTAATCACAACCATCTCACTTGTCCATGCAGTTTTTAAATTATACTCATGCAATAGAGGAACAAGTTTAGTCACTTACCTGTTAGTCGAGAATTGCGTGCTATTGTGATGTTGCATGCTTAGACTTTGGAATTCTATCCATGGATTTCTACTGCTTGCGCCTGTGGCTAGGCTACCTTGTACTGGTGATATTCAATCAGGACTGGGCTCCTTGCACATTTTATACATCTGTGGCTGCATTGACCCTACCTCTGGAGCTCGATTTTTAATGGGACCAGCTGCTACAGGAATCCTGCAGGATTTCATGTAACTGCTTCTCCCTTTAAAACTTTTGGTTGAGGCTTGAGCAAGGACTGGAGAGGTAGCTAAGGAAGGTTTTTTCAGTCAAGGAAAAGTAGCTGGTATGCACTAGGTAAGAGTTAAGTTAAGTATTTTGCTTGCTTATTCTTCATTTTTCAAAAAAAAAACAAAAGAAATAGGATTTCTGTGTTTTCTGTGCAAGGAAGAAAGAAGAGAGTGGAAATGCAGTGGTGCAGGTATGGAATGAAGAATTAGGAGGATGAATGGTGGTAAGGAGGTCCACAGGTCTTCTGGACAAGTTTCTAGCCCTTTGATCCTTTTCTTGACTTTATTTTGAGCTCGTTGTGATTTCTACAGGAGCCTCCTGTAGAATGCACAGAGCCTCCTGTAGGATGCATAGTTTTCTAGAACAAGTGAGGTGAGGGACTGGGAAAAGACAATAGCGATGGAGAAATGGTCTATCAGAGGTGTATTCAGCTTGGCCATGTCCCTTTTTCTTCTGTGGCCCTCCTGTAATCTGCAATGCATTCAAAAGAAGTTAATTTTTCTATTCCTGATTTTTATTTTCTCTCTCTCTCTCTCTCTTTTTTTTTTAAGAGACAGATAGGGCATCTCCAGGAGGTTTTCACCCAGGGATCTTTTATTCTTTTTTTTTTTTTTTTTTTTTTTTTTTTTTTTTAGGGTGTTGGTGGAGTGAAGGCAGAGACTTGCTCCACTAGCAACGCTGTTTTACTCAGATTCTCAATGAACTTTTTCTTCGAGAGGGGCTTCGTGTAGATTTTCAACCTATGCCCATTGACAAGCATGGGGATGGCTTCTTCATCGATGGTCTTGATCAGAATTGAAAATTTTCCATTGCACCTTTCTACTATGTACGGTCCTAGCCATCTTCTCCTCATTTTAAGCTTGAAATCTTTATACCTTGGATCATATAGCAGTGCCCAATCTCCTTCCTGAAATTGTTTCTCTTTGAGGTGTCGATCATGCCATATTTTTCTTTGAAGCTAGACTACCTCTGAGTGGAGAAGGGCCTGCAATATTTGTTCATCCAATCCATTTAGCTGGAGTAACCTTTCCTTTTTTGCATGGTTGAGATCTAGGTCTAGCTGAGTTGCCATCCTTAGTGTGTTATATTCAAATTCTATTGACAGCAAAGCCTTCTTCCCATAGACCAGCTCATAGGGTGTGAACCCTGTGGTGGTCTTCTAGGTGGTGTTATAGGCCTAGGTGGCCTCAACCAATCAATCTGCCCAATATTTTATGTTGTTGCTCACTACCTTGGTCAAAATTCCTTCCAAAGCTCTGTTAGTGACTTCCACCTGTCCATTTGCTTGCGAATGGTAAGGGGTGGAAGTTTTGTGCTTAATTTTGTGATGTGTGAGTAGGTGTTCAATCAGGTTGGAGGTAAACTAACTCCCTTGATCTCTGACCAATTCTCTTGGATATCCAAACGTATAAAATATATTCTCTCTTAAAAACTCAGCTACTTTTTCTTCTGTTGCTGCCTTGATCACCTTTGTTTCTTCCCATTTTGTTAGATAGTAATTGCACACGATGATGTAAGATTTCTGCTTTGAAGGAGGGTTGACAGGACCCACAAATTCCATGCCCCACTTCTCAAATGGCTCGAACGTCACTTGAGGTTGTAGGGGCATCTCATCCCTTGGAGTAGGTTTCCCCATCCTTCGACACCTGTCACATTGGCTGATATATCGCCTTACATCTTGATGAAGAGTGGACCAATAGTAACATGCTTGCAGAATTTTGAAGGTAGTCCTCTTCGCTGCAAAATGGCCCACACAAGGCCCATCATGACAGGTTAGGAGAATGTCAATAACTTCCTCCTCCCTAACACATCTCCTCAAACCTGATCTGGACCAAGTTTGAAGAGATTTCCCCCAATCCATTTGAAAGGGGAACTTTTCCTCATGATCTTGCTCTTCTCTTTTGAGGACAGGTGTGGCAGCAACTATGCGGAAACCAAGTAATTTGCTATATCAACAAACCATGGAGAGAGTGCTGAGATAGAAAATAGGTGTTCATTTGGAATTTGATCATCCACCATTCCTTATTCACCTGCACGTAGATCTATTCTAGACAAAAAATCAGCAACAACATTTTCCTTACCCGGCTTATCAACAATGGTTAAATCAAATTGCTACAATAAAAGCAACCATCTAATAATGCGAGCATTTACATTTGGTTTGTTAATTAAATACCTAATTGTAGCATGATTAGTTTGCAAAATTTTTTGATAGTCGGTGATGTAGTGTCTGAATTTATTTAGGGAATGGACTACAGCTAGGAGCTCTTTTTCGGTTATAGTGTAGTTTAATTTTTCCTTCGACAAGTTTTTACTTAGAAACTATATGACATAAGGCAACTTCTCATCAACTTAACCTAAGGCTTCTCCTATCACTTTGTTCTAGGCATCTATATGAATGTGGAAAGGTAGGGCCCAATTTGGACTTCTCAAAATTGGTGTAGTCACCAGTTTACTTTTCAAGGTATCCAGAGCTTCTTGACAGTTGTCAGTCCATATGAACTCAGCATCTTTTCCCAAAAGACCAAACATTGGAGAGGCTAGCTTACTAAAATCCTTAATGAATCTTCTATAATTCCCTGCTAACCCTAGGAAACTTCGAACATCTCCTACCTTTTGAGGAGGTGGGACCCTTTGGATGATGGTAATTTTGTTGGGGTCCACCTGTAATCCTTGCTAAGAGATTGGATGACCTAGGATGGTCCCTTCAGTCATCAGGAATTCACATCTTTTAAGACTGAGGGACAAGTTCATTTCGATACACTTTTCTAAAACTTTTCCCAGGTTAGACAAAGCTTCCTAGAAGTTAGAACCATAAGGGGTAAAGTCGTCCATATATATTTCCACTGCATCATGAACCAGTTCAGCAAATATACTCAATACTACTCTCTGGAAAGTGGCGGGAGCATTGCACAATCCAAAAGGAAGGACCTGATATGAAAAGGTACCCAAAGGACAAGTGAAAGTGGTCTTATCTTGGTCTTCCCTGGCAATGGCGCAAAAAAGTGGTGAGCACCAGTATTGCAATAATAATGCTGCAACTCCTGGGGTTCCCTACTTTACTTTTATCAACCCAGTAGTTCGTAACAAGCTTCGAAGCGACATTGTATGCACAAGTACTAGCTCTTACTGTAGGCTGTCACTTGGTCAGCTGGCACAAGATCACTAGGAGCTTAAGCCAACTTCTTTGAATTCTCAGAAGAAACTTTTAACTGTGATGAAAGAAAGCTAACTCTACAAGGACTATTCTACTTGCAGAAAGAGAAAGAAGACTTGAATGTAAGGCAAACCCTAATTTATCCAACTAACCCTACTTTTGCAGGAAAAAAGATAGAAACTATTGCGATGAATGCCATTTATTACTAAAAAAGGTAAATTACATTTATTCAAGCTACTTCTAAAAAGAAATGAGAAGAAAACATATTTTTGTGTTTTTGAGTCTTTTTATTTGAAATTATTATGCTTGTAATTTATCTAGTTGTGATTGTGCAAAGGTTTGGTGGTGAAGGAAGATGGATTCGATTTTTTCCAAGGTGGACGAAGGTGTGGAGAGGTCCTAAGAAACCCCTAGTACCCTTCTGAATACTTCCATTGCAATCGGATTTCGAAAAACCACTTACAGGGAATTCTATAGGAGGCTGCAGGGGATCTACAGGAGGATCTACAAGAGGAGGTCGAGAGCTATTTTTGGAAGTTTTGAAGGTGGAAAAAAGATGGAAAATGGTAACTGAAGGTTAGATGAAGGTGTTGAAGTGTCTGGAGCTTGTTAAGGAAGATCAAGAGGGAACATGATGGTTGGATTTGTTCAAATGGCATCAGAGAATCTTATGGAGAAAAATGCAGAAATTAGGGTAGGTTGGCGAAATGTTGCGAATGACTTGGGAAATTTGTGGGAAGTGAGTTAGTGCTAGCTTCTTTATGGATGTATGGTGAACAAAGGTGCCCTGCAAGAAATTTGCACATCTACTTATGGAAACTGAACAAAGAAAGGACTAACTATACCATGAAAACAAAAATTTGTCTAGCTTGACCTAATTTCTGACCTAAAAACAGAAAATGTTGAACAGTAACCTTTGAACAAAAAATCATGCAGAGAGATCTATTGTAAAAGAACAAGAAATAATCTAGGAAACTGAATCTGAAGCAAGACATTACTCTTTCCAAATCAAGTCATCACACTAGAAATTGCATGGGAGAGCAAAACTGTGTTTTTGGTGGTAGCAGTAGTGCCTTGACCTCAAATCATAGTCCTAGAAAGGGAGAAAGGAGATCAGCGCCTGCTGTTAGCATTTTTGAATCTTAGTCTATCACTTTCTTAACCTACTTGAGCAACTGAAACAAAACAAACTATGCAAACCATCAAAGGCAACCTAATCTAAACAAAGTAAAATGAATCTATGTAACATAAATTAACTCATGGACTGAAGAAAAAACATATAAGTATAAAGAAAGAGGTGCTGGGTAGCTTGGGTTGGGCCCTAACCCAAGAGCTTTAGCCCTCTAAAAGAGATTAGTACTGGCTCAGGAAATATTTCATCTTCATTATCAAAAATAATAGTCACATTACATGAACTGTTCTAAAAAAGAAACTCGAAATTGAGCTGAAAAAGTGTTGCACAAAAGTGTGAAAATTCTACTAAAGACCAGCTAACCTACTGAGGCTCTAAGCTCCCTATTTAAGCAAATGGATTCCTCCAATAGTCCTCCTAAAATAAGGGTGCTCAGCTCCCCAGAAATGGAGATAAACAACAGTCCTTCTATACTTGCTCGGCTGTCCCTTGGATGCATCAATGTGGACCTTTCTACTCCAAGTTGCTGATGGAGGATTTGAGGAAAGGGGTCATAAATGAAGGAGACACCCCCGTACAAATCCTCTTCCCTATTTTCCTCAATTATTTGTTTCCATTTGCTCATAAATCCCTTGACTTTGTCCAAAATTGACCAAAAAATTTGCATAAAGCACACATTAGACTACATGGAAAAATGACTAACCCAATTCACTCTATTAGTATAAGTATATTCAAGAACTTCCAATAAACTAATGAGAATGGTGAATTAATTCGAATTAATAGGCAAAATGAGCCCATATAATTACCCATTTCCGGGGCTCATCATCACCTCCTACTGAATGGGTTGCTCATCCTCTGAGCAACTAGTCTAACTCTTCATCCTTGATGGCTCTGATAGGTTCCCTAACATCCCATGCTTCTGATGTGATATATTCCTCTTTATCATGGAATCCTGCCTTTCTATCCACCTCTTCCCACTGTTTATGTTCTTCCTCCTCTTTTACTCCTTCCATTAGTCCTAGTAGCAGTGGAGGACTGAATTTGAGGCCAATCCAATTGGCCTTCAAACTTTGCATAGAGTGCTTATACAGTGGCACTCTCCTCATGGCTTCCCTCATCCTGTTTGGGTATTGATACTCCCTGATCTATAGGCTATGTGGCAATATGTTCCACCTTCTCATGCAGGCATGAATGCAGTAATCTCCAAACATTCTCTCCATGTCCTCGAACTGTACAATAGCCTGGGCTTGCTGATCAACATATTTGCGGACACTTTGAGGATTAGCTACTAGGTTTTGGTGAGCATAGATGAGAGCCATGGGGTCTGATAGTTCTACTCTAACCATCAAGGGTTTATTCAGCTCTTTTGCCATCATTTTCTAGATTTATGCTACCCTTTTCTCTTCATGGCCATCAGCTGCAAGTCTCCTAACATAGCAATGGGATCCCATAGGTTCATATCAGTAAGGGCCATGTTGTGCAAGTAAAACTCTGCCAGCTTTGCTTTGTCCTCAGCTGAACTGTGATCACATAGATTCATGAATTGGCCATAATCCTGAAAAGCTATTGTGCCAAGGGTTCGTGATTAATATTCAAAACATTGCTGTAAAAATGAACTAAATACAGTACTTAGGAAAAGAAATTATAGAAATTAACAAGTTGTAACAGTAACTATGAAATAATAAACAACATACACAGAAATACGCAGCACCTGATCAGAAGAGCGGGCCCAACTCTTTGATTAGGGTTGTGTTAATCACAACGAAGAATGGAGCAGCAAAAGAGATGATATTTTATTAATCTGGAAAGAGCTATTACAATTTCGATGGGGAATCCCCCAATTAAAAGAATAACCTATATTTTATACACAGCAAGGGAGAACAACATATTTCCCCAAAACCTGGTAACTGTATACCCAAAAATATACATTAGTTCAGAATGGCACCAACATCAGATAAACAAGATCAACAAATGGTCCAAGAATGGTTCAGGGATCTGCGACTCCAGCTACACAACTTTCTCTTGGCTAGTCGTTGCTGTGAATTGTGGATCTGCTATGGGAAGCGGCAAGGTTGGTACCTATTCTCGTGAGGCCATAGTCAAACATATGTTTTGGTGCTGTGAATAGGCAAAACTCTGTGACTTTACTGCATTAATATTCCAATAGATACAAAAAAGGGTAATTACCTTGCGGGTTTAGCACAATAAACATAGGTGAATAAGTGTAAAAAGGACAAAGAAAGGGATGGAAATGCAATAGAAAGATAGCCTGATTTGGTGCCCAACATCTGCTCCCAACTAGCCTTCCGCATGTCCTCATGCAGTTTTCCACCTCCGCAGGTCTGGGTTTTGCAGACTGTTGGCTTCTTGGAGCTAAGTGAGATCATACTCTTCAGCCATCTCTGTCGGCTGGAACTTTAAAACCATCTAAGAGGAGGACTTCCTTCCACCAATCACCCAGAAGATTATATGCTGGGGTGTAATTTTCCACTGACACCCAGACAGTGGGGAACTGGAACCAGATCCCCATCCACCAGACCCTGCATGTTTGGACACATACCACATACCTAGGCACTCTAGTGAGTGATCACGCAAAATTTGGTGCTCCAAACAGTTCCATGTTCCAGACAGCTATTAGTGACATCATCCATCTTTTCTGATAGTAATCAAGGGCTTCATCCTGAAATGTGACTAATTGTTTGACACAAAGATCAAGGCACCATTTCTATGTCCTTAGCAAACTTTCCTTATTTCCCTCAATTCCCAAAAAGGTGTTGTGTTTAGTGAACATGGTTATTACCTTTCATGTTCTCCTCTTACTATAAATGGCTTTGTAACCTGATTGGACTCAAATGTATTAAAAGCCTTCTGCTAGCTGATCTGATTAAAAGTGTAAGAGGTGAGAGCCCTTAAATGAATGTCCCCCACATATGGGACTGGGTTAAATTCTCTGTCCATGTGCAGTAGATACCCATGCGTGTAAAACTCACACATCAAATGCTGAGTTGGCACGTCATGGTTCCTCATTATGCGGAGGAATTATACACCATCTTGTATTTCATAACTAACCTTGTTCTTGATGCTCTCCATGCAGAATCAAAGAAAACGTTCATGAAAGAATAAAGAATAACAAGAAGTAGGGGGACGACATACCATCACCTCTTGTGCCAAGTTAAACATCTGTTCCTTATCAGTTTTCAGCTCTACCACTTTCTTTTCCAGTTGCTCCATCTTGAGTTACTGCTTCGAATGCCTCAATCTCATAACATCTATGCACTCCACATATTCAAAAATGGTTGTGGAGGCTCTTTCCTATGTTCTTCTGACCTATTTTGATACCGAGCTGCAGTGGATTTCCAAGTTTTCACTTCTACCATTAGGGCATATTCCCGGTCTTCAAACAGTTGCTTGACCAGATCTGTTTGAGTGGGAGCAGAATTTGTGGTTATCTGGTCCACCTGATTCTCTGCTTCTGCCACTATTGCTTTGGACGTTTTAGCCCGCCGCTTGTATTTCTTCATCCACTTCTGCAATTTGTGTACCAGTTTCCTTAGTTTCCTGACCTCCATCTTAAGCCGCATTGTTTCCTTAAATTGCAGTTGGTATCTTTGTTTGATAGGGAGTCTTAGTTGTTCATAGAGCTCCACCCATTCTTACTTCACCAAAACTTCCTTAGTCTCGGCAGCTGGAGATAAATCCCCTAGGACAACTTCTGCTATGTTGACTGTCAGGTTTTACTCCACTACCTGTTCTTCCTCGATTATTTCTTACTTCATGGTCTTCTCTCCTGGCCTTGCCACTGGCTCATTCATCGAGACCGCTCACTTGGTCCCTCCTCTTCACCAACAACTACTTCCCTTTGTTGTGTGCTCACCACGACTGGTGGTGCCCTTGTGAGATGCTCTCCTGTTAATGTGTCTGTTGTAACCTGTTCTAGTTCCCTTGCCTCAGGGACCTCTGCCTCTTCTCTCCCTTCAAGCTCCGGAGTGTTTGTTACCTGGGCAACATCTGTCCCACCCGATTGTGGTCTTTGTGATAAATTCAAAGCAAGAGGAATGGCGAGATCTTCTTCTGTGCGCTGAGGGAAATGAGATACCCTTTCTCCTCTTGGAATACAAGAGAAAAAGTAGAACTAGCAGGGATCTTCAGTATCTGGTCCCGAGGTTGATGCTGGTTCTTATGGGGTAGCACCAACCTCATGCCCTAGTTCCCCTAGAGCTTCCTCCACAAGTTCCATAGTTTTCTTAGCTTCGAGCTCTTCTTGCCCTGGTTCCTTCTCTTCCATTGGTTCTATGGGTGGGGTAGTCACGACCTCTTCTTCATTCTTGTTGTCATCCTCCATCAGCTCCATGGTGGTAGGAATTCCTTACGCAATGTCAACTCCTGCGTCTTCCATTGGTTCCACAGTCACAGCTTGCTCTTGGGGAACAACCTCTTCTTCAAGATCTTCGGCTTCCATCTCCATTTCTTCCGGCTCCTCTTGGTTGACATAATCATCTCCTCTTGCATATTCTTCCTCCATTGCTTCTGGTTCATTTTCCCTGGCAGCCATAGCGGCTGCTATCTCTTCCTCGATGGAATCCCGAAACAGTTCCCACGAGATTGGGATTCATCTAATTGCATTCATCACCAACAGTTGGACCTGCCCATGGTGAGTAATGACTGCCATCACCTGTCGCGACCTTTGAGCCGAATGTGCCATTAGCTGCAGACTTCTCAGTAAGAAATAAGGCACATTTAATGAAAAGGCCTCTGCTTAGGGGAATCAGAGGTGAGCTAGTATTTGGAGATGATATTTGAACAAAGTGGAGTGTCTCCCCTCACAAGTTATATATTTTATGACAAACTCTACTACCTCCCCCCATGGATGTGGTAACAAGTTTCGATCATATCCTTGACCCTTCTGGCCGATGCTTTCCCTTGCCTGTAGAAAGGCTTCGGGAAACTCCAGGAGGGAAGTCCTCCTTGAAAACCATCATTGTCCATTTTGAGGGAGTTTACTAACTTTGCAATGGCTTCCTCCGTAACAAGGACTTTTATCTCGCGGACTCGAGAGCTTTCTTCTCCCAGTTTGAGTGAAAATTCTACCGCAATTTCCTCATTCAACCCTCTCAACCTGTCAAAGTAGACATTCCAACCTACATTCTCAAAGGCCTGCCATACCTCCTGATTGTTTCGAACTCTTGTTCTATCTTTTGGTTCATGCTGAACAGACCATCTACCCATCATTGTAGAGGCAGGATCAACACAATGAATACACTTAGCTGGTAGGGGAGAATGACAGGGACCCAAACCATTGGCAACAGTAATAATATCATGGTCACCTCGAGGATAAAGATAGAACAGTAATGGTACGTTTGAGAAATCTCAGAGAATGATGGCGAGTTATGGCTGCACGGTTGGATATTTCTAGTGGTTTAATGCAGCGCGTTGGGGAGGTGACTGGTTATGACTCTTTTCATATGAATACGCATTCCAATGCATCTAGGTCGTGATTATGAAGTACCATAATCATTAGATTTAGTTTGGTGTGGATCGTGTGGCATGAATGCATTTTTTGGTACGCCTTCGTTTATTATGATAGCTCCCCCCCAACTTAATTACGGTCATCCGCGACACGTATTGGTGTCTTTTTGGAATATTTTAATTAAATCCGTAAAAGTCAGCGGAGATGTACCTGGGGACCTACCTTGTGGTGGAGTAACAGCAAAATGTTTGATGGAGTAACAGCAATAGGGAGTAACAACAACAAGGATTAACAACAATGACGGAGTAACAACAACGGTGGAGTAACAACACCGATGGAGTAATGGTAGTTACGGAGTAACAACACCGGTGGAGTAACGACAATTGTGGAGTAATAGCACCAGTGGAGTAATAGCACCGAGTGTTACATTTCTCCTAGCCATATTCCTTTGTTATTCTTGCAAAATACAAACAAGTAAGTAATAACAGTATATATATTATATAATTATATAATATATATATATATATATATATTTTAGAGTAGAGTGAGAGTGTCCTTTATACCAACAACCATTAAACCAGATGAATCAAAAAGATGTTTGACAAAGGCATCTCAATAGGCTAGATGGTGGTCTAGCTTTAGACGCTATCCATTTACTAAAAAGGAAGTATGATTCTCATCTATTGTAATTAGTTTGACTATTCCATTATCAAATACTACGTCCACTTCATACGATCCCATCCAGTGAGTGCAAATCTTGCCTTTGAAATCCTTAAATCGGGAGTCATAAAGTAATGCCCAATCCCCCACATGAAACACCTTGCTTTTGTTAAATTTATCATGCCATTTCATTCTCTGTTTTTGAACAACAGTAGTTTTCTGGACAGCTACTGATCGAATCTCATCCAACTCATTCAGTTGTTCCAGTCGGTGTTTTTGTGCTTCTGATAGGTCTAGACCTACTTCTAAAGCTGTTCTGAGTGTACTGATCTCAAATTCTACTGGAAACAAGGGGGATTTCTCATAAACTAACTCAAATGGAGAAAACCCAGTTTTGTTCTGCCTTGTTGTTCTATATGCCCATAAATTTTTTGGAAGTTTCTGTGCCCAGTCCCGGTGATGACTTTCTAATATTTTTGTCAAGATATTTTCCAATATCTTGGTTGTACTTTCTACCTGTCCATTTTCCTGGGGGTGATAAGGGGTTGTCACTCTATGTTTAACCCCATATTTCTACATCAACTTCCATATCACGTGAGATGTGAACCGCGCTCCTCCATGTAACACAATTTCCCTTAGGGTACCATATCGAGCAAAGATTTCTCCAAAAAGAAAGTCTACCATTACTTGCTCTGTTGCTCTCATGACCGCTCTAGCTTCCACCCATTTAGTCACATAATCAGTGTAGACCAAGATGTAAGCTTTATAATGAGAAGGTGGGTTGAAAGTTCCAACAAAATCGATGGCCCATTTCTCGAAAGGTTCAAGGACTATCTAGGGTTGTAAATGCATTTCATCTGCTTTCCTAGGTTGTCCCATCCGTTGGCAACTATCACATCTATGGACATAATCCTAAGCATCACGAAAGATGGAAGGCCAGTAGTATCCCATTTGTAGCACTTTGTGGCCTGTTCTCTTATCTGCAAAATGTCCTCCAAGGGTCCATCATGGGAAACCTTTAATATCTCATAGATGTCATCCTCTGCCACACAATGCCGAATCTATTGATCAACCCCTCTATGAAAGAGATACCCTGCCATCCATGAATATTGGGTACTCTGATGAATAATCTTCCTTTGCTCCTTATATGACAAATGACGAGGCACCTTCCTTGTAGCAAGATAATTAGCAATATCTGCATACCACAGAGTGTTAGTAGAAACTGAAAAAAGATGTTCATCTGGAAAATTGTCTTCAATTGGTGTATTCTTACCATCATTCTCTATCCTAGATAGAAAATCTGCAACCACATTGTCCTTCCCCGGTTTATCTACTATAGTAATGTCAAATTCTTGTAGTAGCAAAATCCATCTTGTAATGCGACCAGGGGTAACAGTTTTATTCATTAAATACCTGATAGCTACATGATCAGTATGTACAAAGGTAAGATGCCCAGTAATGTAATGCCAAAATTTGTTGATGGCGTAGATGACAACAAGGAACTCTTTCTCAGTCACTGTGTAATTTAATTCAGCGGGCACCAAATTCTTACTAACATAGTAAACTGCATATGGTACCCTATCCTCTCGTTGTCCTAATATTGCACCAACCACTGTCTTGGAAGCATCCGTGTGACTATGGAAAGGTAATGCCTAGTCTGGCCCTCTAAAGATCGGAGCGCTACAAACCAATTCCTTAGTTTTCATAAAGGCTGCATCACAGTTACCTGTCCACACAAAATATGAATATTTTGTCATCAATTGAAAAAGTGGATGTTCTATTTTAGCAAAATTTTCTATAAAGTGCCTGTCATAACCAACACAACCAATAAAGCTGCGTACCTACGTGGGTGTTTTGGGTATCAGAAAGTGAAGAATTACCTTTAATTTAGCTGGGTCCATCCAGATCCCTTCAGCCGAGAGAAAATGTCCCAGAACAATTCCTTCCTCCATCATCATATGTCATTTTACCGTACTTAGGAGACACGTGCCTATATGTACCTTTTAAGACTATCATCCACCAAATCAGAGAATATCCCCAAAATTTCCCTCTGGAACGTTGTAGGTGCATTACACAGGCGAAAAGGAAGGACTTGATATGCGAATGTTTGCTAGGGGCATGTGAAAGTGGTTTTGTCTTTATCTTCCGGAGCTATCTAAATTTGGTTATACCCACTAAATCCGTCAAGGAAGGAGAAGAACTTTTTGCCAGCCAATGTGTCCAAAACTTGGTCAACAAATGCTAAAGGAAAATGATCTTTCTGTGTTGCCTTATTTAATTCTTTATAATCCACGCATATCTGCTATTTACCATTTTTCTTAGGGACCATTACTAATGGAGAGACCCATTAGCTATCTGAAATGGGGTAAATAAAACCTACATCTAGTAATTTCTGAATTTCTTTCACAACATTTCTCAATGCAGGGTTCATCCTCCTCTGAGGTTGTCTCACAGGATGACAATCTTCCTTAATATATAATATATATATATATATATATATATATATATATATATATGATGGTTACATAAATTAGCAGGAACCCCCTTCATGTCTGAGTAATGCCAAGCGAAGGCTTCTTTATGTTTTCGAAGGACATCAAAAAGTTGCTTCTTTTGGGATTTTGACAGGTCAGGGTTAATGTTCTGGGTCTTTCCTGTTTCTAATTCCACTGGGATACTTCCATGGGGTGTATCTATGGGTAGCTTCTCTGATCCTTCTACTATTTCAATAGTTTCCTGTGTTTCACAGCTTAGGATGGATTCTAGGATTTGTTGATTTGACTCTGAAACGAAGAAAGGATCATCCATAAAGGAGGTGATTACATCATCCTCCGATTCCATTTTTAACTGGAGGGCTTGCCCAATAGTAAGGACTGGTCTTAATTCCTCATTTTCCCTTTAAGTGTCCTTCCTAGATAAAATTTTCTTGCTACATGCTGGTTTTGCAGATGAGTTTGGTTTTGCAGGTGGGTATAACACTAAATTCTTAGTGTTGTGTCCATTTGGAATAACCATGTGCCCTAAATGGCACCCAATGTAAGCATCTGCAGTAGCCAGCCATGGCCTCCCTAAAATCACGAGATGGCTGCCAACCAAAGATTGCGTATGTAAGACAAAGAAATCTATGGGATAGTGCCATGAATCCATTGAAATTGTTACATATTCTAACTTCCCTACTGGTTTTATTGTAGATCGATCTGCCAGTTCTAGCACTGTAGTGTATGTTTCAAATTACGAAGACCTAATATATGCATAGTTCCAGTGGTAATAACATTAATGGTAGCACCCAGATCTACCAGCACATTCAAAATTTCTACCCTATTAATTTGTACTATCAGAATTGGGTTCCCTGGATCTCCATACTTTATAGGCATTGAATTTCCTATCATAAAATCTGATAATTTTCCCATGACATGAATAGTAAGGGGGTCTTTGGATTTCTTTGTAGGCTTCTTTCAACAATATTCCTTGAGAGTCTTTGCATATATTGGTACATCCTTCATAGCTTGTAACAGGGGAATTTTGACAAACAAGTTATGTAATTCACCTAATAAGTCAAATTCAACTTGAGGGCTTGTTTTACTCAAAGTCAGTCTCTCTAGATAAGGTGGTTCAGATTGATGTTGTTTTGCAGGAGGCACCTAGTTTCTACCAATTTGTTTTGGTTCTTTATTAATTAATTCTGATTCTTTACCTTCACTATCAAGTTGTTCAATGATAACTGGAGGAGGTTGAACATCAAATATCTACCCTGATCGCAAATTCATTTCATACAACTCTACAGTGGAAGTGTTATACAAAGGTAGGTTAAGAGTGTCGGTTTAATGAACTCACTTATTATTAGGATTCGAGTTAGGTTGGATTGGAAGCTGCAGACGGGCATGTTGACTACCAGGAGGCACATTAGAGGTCAGTTGGAGTTGCTATTGTGGCATCTGCTGAGGAAACTTCCCAGGAGAGGATCCTCGCCAAGTTGGAGCCCATGGGGAGCTTGAACTGGCTTGAGGGTTCCACTGCTGCCAAGGTGGAAACTGGTATTGTGGCCACATGGGAGGATAGGGAATGGAATGAGGATTCATATTGAAATTACTGAAATATCGGGATGGGTCTGAGTACATACCTTGATTTCCCATTGGCGGTCGAGACTACCATGGCTTTCTAGACTCCATGAGGTACAGTTGCTCTATGTCTTCTCCTGTCCTTTGAAACACTACTTTCAAGCTTGGCAAGGAGAGGCATGAGCTTGTTGCATGATTTAATTCATAGATTGCACATTCCTCTATGGAGTTTAATGGAAATTCCCTCTCTAGGTGCTTCTTTCTTCACTTTGGGTAGAATATAGCCATGGTCCTGTCCAATTCCAGTTGCTTCTGTTTTACTTGTAGCGTATCCATCTGTGCCAACAGAGTATTGAGGATATTCATTCTCAAGTTGTCTAGCAAGTTTCCAATTTCTACCTTCGTAACACACCCACTAGACACCTTTGCTAAGCAAATCCCTTGTCTGTTTCTTGCAAGCCCCCTCGAGCACTGAATGCATAATTCACAGATAACCTCGAAGCTTTCCTTAGAGATGTCTCCCTTTCCTACAATGTTCAATAGTTCCAAACAGTCCTCACAAAAATCCCGAAAGAGGATAATTTTTAAAATCTCCTTATCCAACTCAGAGTGACCTGACCTCTGTAATGTGTACTTAAATCGTTCCACACAATTTTCCAAGCTCTTGGCTTCTTTTGTGTGAATTTAAAAATTTCCTCTTTGATGTTCTGGGATTTGCAGTAATCCTGGTATTTTTCCAGAAAAGTTGTTTGCATATCATCCCATGTGGAAATACAGCTTCCTCCAAGCCCCATGAACCATTGCAGAGCTGTCCCTTTTAATGTAGCAGGGAAATTTTTTAACTTCTAGGCGTCCGTCATATAGTCATACCCCCGGAACACTATGTCAAACTTGAATAAAAATGTGTCGGGGTCTTCCGAAACGAGCCCATGAAAGCTTCGTAAGGTTGCTAATGGAATAGGTTTCATGGGCGCACCAGCTCCCAGATCCCCGATTCGAAACTCAATGGTGGAGGTTGTAGGAGCCATAAATATCCTCCAATAACCACTAGGTATTTCAACAGGCTCTGTGGAAGATGGCCGAGGGTTCCTTACCACTTGGTTTCGAGTTGTTTTGACAACACTTCCCTGGTCCCTTGGTGATGCAAGTGCCCCTTCGTTTCCTTCTCCTACGTCCTCCTTTCCTTTGCTGGAGTGGCTTGACCTTATCGATGTTCTACTTGCAACCTCTTCCCCTTCTATTACTAGCGTAAGATTCCTCTGGTCAGGTATACTGCTAGAAGTCTCCTCAACTGTTGGAGGGGCCTGCTATGTCGAATCATCAAAGAATGTTGTAGACAACACTGGTTTATCTACTAATTTCCCCTCAGATTTTACTCTCCATGCGCCTAGTTTCACAGCTGCGTGAGAGGATGCTTCTGATTTAGCTTTTGCTATAATTTGCTGGATATAAGTCTTCCTTCCCAAGTATGGTCCTCCCCTCTTTGGGGCTCTTCGTTTGCTCTCTTATTTGGTTCTATGTTCATACAAATGTTGATATGACAGAACATATTGGTATCAACCTACAATGCTTTAGTCTTGAAGTAAGGTGTTAAAATATCATTCCTTCCCCAAGACAAAAGAGCTTACAAAAAAGAGAGAAAACAAGAATCTAGGGTTCAGGGCCCAGAGCAGGTTGTCAAAGGACTCCTCCCTCCCAAGCATAAGAACCAGAAACAAATACACACCTTCGAGAATACCTAATACTTCTAGATCTGAAATAGGGCGTAAAAGATTCCTCCCTCCCTAGGGTAAAAGCTAGGGTTTCCTGAAATTAAAACACATAAGGGTTAAAAGAAATAAATCTAGCTCAGGGCCTAGAGCAGGGTGTCAAAAGACTCCTCCCTCCCTAGAACAAGAGGTCAACCCAATCAAAACAGGAAAGCAAATAAAAACAAGTAGAAAAAAATACCTATGCTCAGGACCTAGAGCAGAGTGAGAAAACTCGTTCTCTCCCCAAGACGAGAGATTGGCCCTAAGGCTTGTCTGGATCATGTCTTGCACCTTGTTAGCCTCCCTGGCAACAGTGCCAAAATGTTGGGGTCTAGGTATGAACAATATATTAACCCTTTTTCCTACATTAATTTATCAATCTAGGTGCGTATCTTTTCAAGGCAACATGCAATGTATATGAAAGGGCAAGGTTAACATCCGTTATCGACCAAGGGTTTGTGATTAATATTCAAACATTATGTAAAAATAAACTAACTACAGTACTCAGGGAAAGAAATTACAAAAATTAGCAAGCTATAACAACAACTATGAAATAATAAACAACACACATAGAAATACGCAGCACCTGATTAGAAGAGTGGGCCCAGCTCTCTGATCAGGGCTACGTTAATCACAACGAAGAATGGAGTAGAAAAAGAGATGATGTTTTATTAATTTGGAAAGAGCTATTACAATCTCAATGGGGAATCCCCCAATTATAGGAATAACTTGTCTTTTATACACAACAAGGGAGAACAACATCTTTCCCAAAATCTTGGTAACTGTATACCCAGAAATATACATTAGTTCGGAATGACACCAACATCAAATAAACAAGATCAACGAATGGTCCAAGAATGGTTTAGGGATCTGTGACTCTAGCTACACATCTTCCTCCTGGTTGTTCATTTCTATGAATTGTGGATATGCTGTGGGAAGCTGCAAGGTTGGTACCTATTCTCCTGAGGTTGTGTCAAACATATGTTTTAGTGCTGTGAATAGGCAAAACCCCACGACTTTACTTCATTAATAAAATATTCCAATAGATAGAAAAAGGGGTAATTACCTTACGGATTTAGCATAGTAAACATAGGTGAATAAGTGTAAAAAGGACAAAGAAAGGGATGGAAATGCAATAGAAAGATAGCCCAATTTGGTGCCCAACAGACATCACTCCGAGTGTGATTTCTATATTAATAATCTTACAATTCCCTTTGGATTCACAGAAATCATTTTTTTCCCAAATTTTGATTAAGCTTGGTGCATTTTGATTGCTTCTACGATTATGTCTTTCTCATATGCAACACTATAACTCATTATTGCTATTGCACAAGTGGTTGATAATAGAAAAATTGAAAGGAAGTATGGGTGCAATCGAAGAAGTTAAAAAAGTTTGGGTTGTATTTCAAGCTCATTGTGACATTGGATTTACCTACTCATTTTTGTGGTTCTGAATGAGATCCAATATCCTCTATAATCCATCCTACTGACAGAAACTCTGAAGACTTTATGAAAGAGATTTACAGAAACACTGAAGACTCTATCAAAGAGCATGTTTATTGCATTAAAAAACATATGCATTTATACAAAACCCAATACAAAGATTCACCTACTACCATTTACTTTCTATCTAAATCTACCGATTATAGTCTTCATACGATCATGCATTATTAATGTTCTAACACCTCCCTTAATCACGATGATCTAAACTTAAACTTGCTTACTGGTCTAAGTCTTAGCTAGGCTTACAAAGATATATTTCATTTTTTCCTTCTTGCTAGAGGGTCCATGCTTGTTCATTTGTTGATGCAGTTTCATCTTCACCTTTCTTGTCATAATATAGTGATGGAGCTTCTCCTTTCTTCGTTGCAGGTTAACATTCTTTACATTCAACATTGTTGCATGTTCTTGGGACTTGTCCTTAATTCTTGCAATTTTTTCAAGTTTTGTTGCTTCTTCCTGATTGTCAATATCTACACACTCAAAAACAATGTTAGATTCATAAAAAGAGCCATACTAATTCTTGTCATTGTGCTCTTTGTAGAGAGATTTGCTTCCTTCATTTTTCTTTGCTGACATGGTTGATTCATGTCTTCAACCTCTTTAGTTAATTATGTTGCTGCAAACATGTTGTCCTGCATTTGGTTTGTGTAGGGAGGTAGGCAACTCTTCTCACCAAACAATAACTCATCAATAAGATGCTCTTCATGCATCATATTGAACCACTCTTCATGAGATACATAATTATCATCAAATTTGACTTCATAAGTCTCTGCATCACAGGGAGTTTCCTTAATATCACATGCTACTCTATTGTCAGCTACAGACATACTTTCAGCCTTAATACTAATTATGATGATTTCAACACAATCACCTTTAGCAACAACACCATCATCAACTTCAGCTTTCTCACTCCCCTCCATATTATAGTTCATTTCAAGAACATCCCAAAATATGTTTGCATTATGAGAAGTAATTCTACTGCAATTCTACACTTATCTTCTGGATTTATGGATGTTTTTTCAACAAATTTCTGTAAATATACTGATACAAGTAATCCTTCCATTATCATTTCCCAAAGCTTAAAATATTTACCTGAGAATGATGGAAAAATTGGCATTAATCGCTTCAATATTGCATCAGTGTCTTCAAATTCTTCAGAGTGACTCAAATCTCAATTATTCATGGAATCTATAACTCGATGCAATTCATATTATTCTACATCTTCTCCCTTTTCTGTGTTCGTGACAACTCTTAGACCTATAGAAACACCACAACCTAGTAGACATATCTTCTCCAATGGAGCTTGTTCGTTCACCTTGGAAACACTCACATCATGTATCACATTATATTCACTAAATGTTAAAGTTCCCATGAAATGATAGATTTGTTTCCCTTTTATTGAAAACCAACTCTTCATGTCACTAGCACAAGACCAACTGTAGTAGCTGATCGAACCTTGCCACACACATCCTCTAACCAGCTAAAATGACCTAATAGATCTCTTGTCCAGAAGTTTCAACATCAACAATGATAGTTGTCCCCCAATCTTATGACAACGCTTGAGGAAAGATCATATTAAAATTACATTAACAACACACTCAAAGCTATAATCAACACCCTCATCAGTTATATCAATGGTCACTTGTTATTCATAGGCTTTATCCTTATCTCCAACGTAGAATCAACACGATGGCAGACTCCCACACGCTAGTCCATCTATGATATGCACACAAGCTCTATGTCACACCACACATTGTGAAGTTAGACTCTAGCTCCATCTTATAAACTCCACGCAAATGCACGCTCATCAGATCAATTGAGATCGATCACTTTTACATGTATTACAGTGACTAACAGTTCATTGCTACTCAAGAACGCTCCACATACGCGTATACACTCTACTCATGCATGTTGCCCATAGATCTATTCCACACAGGTAACAACTCCACAAACTTACTCAACATCTACACCATCTCTTACTGGATCCTCCTCACAAAGTCGACACTTCACTTCTTCTCACAAGGTGGCTCCTCTATCTTAAATGCTAAGATAATTTAGAGGACGTTTTCATTTGCTTATGCTGGTGTTGCATTTGGAGGATGGTGTGTATATATATGAGAAATATCTAGATCCTTCCTAGTGGGCATGCTTATTTTGGTCATTTTCTTGCAGGACTTTCATAGATATGAAAGTCAGGGCATACTCTAGTGATGCTTTATTGCATCATGATCATACATCACTAAAAGAAATAGATGAAAGAAGATACCAAACTGTCTAAATAGGATGAAAGTACCATTTTAATACAAGGCAACTGGAAAAAGGTATAAAAAATGTGAACCTGATAGATGGAAGGCTTTCCAAAGTAACTGATTCAATTGTTTATGAAAATAAATAATTTAAGCATAGGGATCAAAATTAGATTGTCAATGCAGGATTCATGGGAAAGCATGCCCTTTATTCCAAGCCAAGTACAAGAGATTCCATAAACTTTGATTCATTGAAGGAGGTTAGTGATTATGTGGGACTCTCACTCCAATAGAGAAGTTTTGAGAGCCTAAAATTCTATGTTACAACATCAAATGGCATGAAGGAAGGACTTTTTCTCACTGAATACTTATGGCTTGATAATAGGATTAGTCTTCAACAAGTCATCAACAATTGCTTAGTTCTCTCAAAAGTTGGAACATACATCCATCGTTTTTTAACTATTCTCATTTTTTTTTACCTATTTAAGAATATTAGGATTATCAAAGTGCATATCATTGGAAAAATACATGACGAAGGGAATAACAATCAGCGGGTGAGATAGTAACTTTAGCAGATAGAAAAACGTTTTGGAAAATTATCAAACACTTGGACATGTATTTTAAGTCTAGTTAAATTTATATAGGAAACAACCTATATGAAAAAATAATTGAAATTAGAAGGGAAATTGGAATATTAAGGGGCAACACTAAATTATCAAATACAACAACCAAATTCTATTTTAAGGGAAGATGAGACAACTAAAAATTCAAGGAAATTAATGTAGGTTTAGAGATTTGTTTCAAAAATGAAGGAATGACTATAGCATTTTATTAAAGATAAAAGGTAAAATTGGAGATCATTGTGGGGGGGGAATAATTTTGGTAGTGAGATTGTGTTTTTTGTAAATACGCTGAAGGGATATTCTCTCTATTTTTTCTCATCAAGGCATCCCTCCATTGGATTCACCTCTCTTTCACCCAAATCTATGTTTTCTCTCTATGTTTTAGTTTTAATCTTCCCCATATTCATCTATGTTCTTTTCTACATATGTTATTGTAATATGATGGTTTTATATCAGGCCCTTATGTGTTCAAGATTTATAGAAGAAAATTGTTGATATAGAGTTGTCTTTTATTATTTCTATTTTATATAAAGTATTTTTACAAGAGCAGAGTATGAAAAATAATTGCAATCAATGACTCTTTTGTGTGCCTTAAGAATACATTTTTAAAATTGTTTTGAGAATATAGTGCAATTTACTTCATTTCTTGGATTCATTTGTTAATTCCCAACATTTTGTTTTTCCTCATCTCAGGCTTGCAGGTATTTCCTCACTCATTGACAAGCTTAAGATTAATTATTCTTCTCTTTTCTTCCATCTTTAATCTTCAAACTCTTAACTAATCCTTTGGGATTGTTATTGTATATTGTATAATATTTAATTAGTTTTACATTCCGTTTTTATGGTTAATAAGTTATCGAGACACAATTGTCTCGTACCTAGATTGCACATGTATAAATAAGTAATTTTATCATTAATATGACACTCTTTAATTGTGGAGTTTATTTGGGCTTATATAGTGGTATCAAAGCCCTGGTTGAGTTGTTACTAAACTCCATGTATTTGAAGTCTATGGCATAAAGGAGATGCGAGCATGAAGACTGTGAAGATAGAGTGTGGGAGAAGGTTAATCCAATGGAGAAATGAAATGGGATGCCCAAACTATTGACTCTCTGTAAGTTTCATATATTTTAGTCATAATGAAAAACAATTGGAGAAATTTAGTGGCATAATTTGTTTTTGACATATCCTTGGAAGTTAGAATACAAATTTCCAATACTGAGTCTAGTACCAATAATTTCTAGATTGTTTGCTAAAAGTCTAAGTTCCATGCATCTAAGGGCCGATTTCTATTTTAATTTTGGGAGGCTTTATTTGCATTTACTTCATCAAACAAGAGTTTACTTACAGTGAAATTTATGAAAGATAGTATTTGCATTTACGACAATAAACAAGAGTTTAATGACAGTGAAATTTCTGAAGGATAGTATTTATATTTACCTAACAAATAAATTTCTAAAGGATACTTAAAATGAAGTATATATTTTTTGGTGGCTTAAATAAAAATTTTAATTGAAGAGTGGTCAATTTTCTGGTGATTATGTATATTTTTGGTGGTTTGAATTAAATTTTTAATTCAAGAGTGGTCAATTTTCTGGTGATTTGAAATACATATTTTTTTAAGAGGCCATTGGTAAAATAAAATCTATTTTTAGAGGCTAATAAGATTTGAACCTAGCTCTTTGCTAGGCTATTTTTGAAACTTACTACTAAACGACAAAGCCAATTTTTTTTTTTTGTAAGCTAAAGCAGGGCCTTTGATTTTCTATTTAACCAGGTTGAAATAAGTACAAACATTTGGTGGTCTCAACCCGCCCCAAAGGGAAACCAAGTCTGTTGACCACCTTAAGTCTTTATAAGACAACCAGTAGAAAAAAAGAATAAGTCTGCCTATCCATGCCAAATAAACAATACTTCCAAAAAGAATAATCTGATTTCCTATCAACATTAGAGACTATAGACAAAAGAGAGCTTGTTCTTGGCAAACTATCAAGAAAAACCATGAGCACAGCTTGAAGAATTAATCTACCATGTTATCAAGCGGAGTACCTTCATCTTTTGTCACTGGGACTATCTTCTTCAGTTGTTGTTGAATCTCCTCCAGCTTGCTGTCCTGCATGAGCATAGTGATCTGAAGGTTCTTCATTTCTCTCCTCAAATTAGGAATTCCCTGAGCCATCTTTACCATTCCCATTGCCATCTAGTCCATTGCCTTTGCCAGTAATCTCTTCAAAACCCAGTATACATGTAAGGCATGCTTGTATAAAGACAGGCATCCCCTAGTATTACCCAGGTTCGGAATCAGGTTACCCCAGTCTTCCATCTCTGGTTCTGAATCTTCCTGCAGTGCATTTGCTTCTAGTTCTTGGATTATCATGTGGATATCATCGTCGATTCCTTCATTATATGCTTTTTCTGCCTCCTGCACCATATGCTTCATGGTTTTCCTGCCATGTCTCTGGCAAACTGGAGATGGGGGTCTCTGTTCCTGTCTGCCAGTTTGACAGCCTCTTCCTCTGCCCCTACGCCCTCTTCCGTGACCTAGACGAGTTGTTTTGTTCCTGGCAACTGCCCTACGTCGAAGGGTGTGTACCCTGTTAATTCCTCACCTCCAGGCCCCTTAGTTTTCTTTTCTAGGTTCATTCCCTCCCCTTGCTGTTCTCTCTAAGGATTTTTGACCTTCCCCGCTCCTCCTTTCCTCGAATGGGCTTGGTGAATCTGCTCGGGGGTCTTCTCTTCCTCCCAAACCATCTGCTCCTCCGTCTTCGACTGCCCCTGATTGGTATCCATCTGCGACCCTTGCATAGTCTTATCCTGACCTGTCCGGCTACCTCCCTTGCTCAATTTGACCCCAGCCCTTCCCATTCTCCCACACTCTATCTTCTGACTGATATTAAAATAAATGAGCTTTCGGTCCTTATCCGTTCATCGACCTTCTACAACTGTTAAACCTCTTCCCATTTCCTTAATATTGCTTGTGATCTCAGAGAAAGCAGTGGATAGTTTCATGCATTCATACCTCTTTCCTTGACAATTTGCAGAACGAGCCACCCAGTCTCTAACTCCCTTTGTTTCCTTTCTTTACCACATGCAGTCTTCAGGTCCGCCTTCTCCTATCCTTATTAATCATGTGCCAGCTACACGATGTCCCATCATTTGATCGCCGCCAATATTACCACCTTCCTCCATCGTTTGATCACCGTTGTTCTTACCACCTTCCTCCATTACTCTGTCGCCTCTGCTCCTCGGGATTCTGCCTAGCCTGCAGGCCGTTCCAGCATCCTGTGTAATTATACTGTTGCATGGTGGCCTACATTGCCACCTTCCTACCTTCATTATTTTCCCACATGTCTCCGCCTCTTCCACCCCGATCGGGGGCCATCTGTAGCCTTTATCATGAATTTGTAATCTCATTATCATCCTCAATAATGATTAAATTGAGGGTCTCCCATCGTGGCTTGTCCATATGAGTTGGCCATATACTGTCTACCTTCCCATTCTATTCATTGCAACCCCAGTTAGCTAAGAAGTCTGCTGCTTTATTGCCATCCCGTCTAACATGGTTAATGATCTTATAGTCAATGCATTTCATTATATCTGCTAGGTCATGAATCAGTCCCGCCGTCCGCTAGCTCTTTGCTACCTGTTCCCAATCCTTTCCGTTATTCAATTTCCTAAGCATCTCGATTACTAGCTGCGAGTCTCCTTCAATCTCCAGCTTTGTATACCCATTTCTAATTGATATTCTAATGCCTTGGTAAACTACCATCAATTCTGCTTCATTATTACTCATTATGCCTCCCTGATTAGCATAAACCCATCTAGTTCATCCTTGATTGTCTCTAAAGATGTCTCTGAATCCTGCTGGCCCTGGGTTTCCTTTAGAAGCCCCATCAAAATTTAGTTTGATGAAGTTTTCTCGAGGGCATTTGAACTTGGATGGGCTCTGGTTCTGAATGCCCTGATTTCTTTTTTTTAGGATAAACCATGCCATACTCCATATTTAGACTGGCTAAGATTCGGCCTTCTTTTGGGGTTGTTTTCTAGTCCTCTTCTTCCCATGTATCTGCTAGAATAGTTTCTCTTATGAGTTTTGGGGTTTGCTTCCAAATCGTCTCCAGTGGGTTGTCTTTGCCTTGAAATATTCTTTGATTTCTCTCTTTCCATATTAGCCATATATTAAATCCCATTGCTAGACTCCAAGCTCTCCTAACCACCGGGCTTGAGAATTGACCTTTCCCCCATTGGAAGATGGTTTGTTTGATGTCAAGGGGATCCCTGTTTGACTTTCCAAAGAGGTTCTTGACTTCTTCCCATTGTTGTTGGGCAATAGGGCAAGAGTTCAAGCGGTGTTCCTATGTTTCTTTGTCCCGTTTGCAAAGGCTACATCTAGGAGGTCTATGGAATCCTCACTTCTGTATCTAATCCCACGTTAGGATTCTTCCTTTTCCTACTAACCAGGTGAACAAAGTTACCTTTGGCCACCAATTTTTCTTCCATATTTGTTTCCACACTGGTTCATCTTCTTTTTGTTCCTGGCAGGTGGTTAGATAGTAGGCTTCCCTTACCGTGAAAGTTCCCTTTGTGGATCTTCCCCATCAAAGTATATCGGGGCCTGTTCTAATTTTGATTCCAATTCTTTTTCAAATATCACTTTTTATTCAGGATTCGTGTTACTGTCCCATTCTTCCAGATTCCTCTAGATTCGCCAGGTCTCATCTTTCCTTTCTTCTTTCCAATATTCGTTAACATAATTTAACCCCTCCGTTGTAGCCTTCTGATATGTATTTTGTAGGGCTTGTATCCCTATCATTCTCTTTCTTTGCTGCCAAGCATCCTCCCAAAGTTTGGCTATATTTTCGTCCCTTATTTCCCAGAAAGCATGCCTTCCTATAATATCTCTATTTTGACTGGCCAGGTCCCATATTGTGGATCCCCTTGGTACTTCCTCCAATCTAAGAATGCCTTCAGCAGTTGTGGGCATATTGTATTTTTGGGTCCAAATCTTTTTCCATAGATCTTCTCCACCCCTCATCTATCTCCACCACAGCTTTGCTCCTAAAACTTGGTTCATAGTGCACGAATCCCTGAGACCTAGTCCCCCCTCTTCCTTATGCATTATTAGGCCTTTCCATGATATTAGGGCCCATTTCTTTTGTTGTTTTGGACCTCCCTAGATTCTGAATATTCCTATCAATTTTGTACATACTCCTTTGGGGATCACCATTGCCGAGAGGGGATAGATAGGAATTGCTTGAAGAATTGATTTAAGGAGCACTGGTATTCCCGCTATGTTCAGCGATCGGAAGGAACAGTTTGCCAGTCTGTTCTTGAGTTTCTCAACAGTTTGCTGCCAGTTTACTATCCTTAGAGGGTGTAATGCTAATTGATTTCCCAAGTATTTTGTAGGTAATTCTCTAGAGTGGAAGCCTAGAATTCTGGTCAGGTGGGCTTTGACCGCTTCTAGTGTGTTGAAGAGGAATGTGCATGATTTTTCCTTGTTAATTTATGTGCCTGATGCTTCCATGAAGAGGTCCAGAATCTGTTTTACCCTCTTAACTTCTCTTAGTGAGACCGTACAAAAAAGCATAATGTCATCAACAAACTGCTGATGGGTAATTGGTAAGTTGTTTCCCCATGGCCTCAGTCCTTTGATTTTCCCCTCCCTTAGTTCTTTTTTAAATTATCATCCCAGTCCTTCCGCTGCAATTATGAAAAAAAATGGGGATAAAGGATCTCCCTGTCGCAACCCTCTTGTGGCATTGAAAGTCGAGGTTGGTGACCCATTTAAGAGAATGGAGAAATTGGGGGTGGATATCATATCATAAATCCAGTTTACCCATCTATTGCAAAAGCCAAATGCCATTAGGATCGTTTTAAGGTAATTCCAATTTAGACGGTCATATGCCTTGGAGAGGTCCAATTTTACCGTCATTCCCATTTCCTTTTTTTTTTTTTTTCAGAGAATGAATCACTTCCTAAGATACCACCAAACCATCTAGAATTTGTCTCCCTTCCACAAACCCAGTTTGTTCCAGGGAGATTATGCTAGAAAGAATTGGTTTCAATCTCTTAGCCATTAAAGTAGGAATAATTTTATATATTACATTACAAGAGCAATAGGGCGGAAACCTTGGGCAGTTTTCGAATGAGCCGATTTAGGAATAATAGATAAAAGAGTTGAGTTTAAATGAGGCCATACCTTCTGGTGTCTGCGAGATTCCTCTACCACCTCTAGGATGTCTTGCCCTAGGAAGTGCCAGCCTGCTTGGTAGAATTCCGCTGTAAATCCATCTGGTCCTGGGGCTTTATTTTTTTTCATCCCTTTCACTATTTCCTCTACTTCCTCCAAGGTTGTTGCCCTCATCAGGGCTAAGTTCTGGTCTCTCATGATCATTCTTGGGATTTTGTTGCATACCCTTCCTATAACTTCTTCCCTGTCCTCTTGAGGTTCAGTGAGGATGTCTTTAAAGTATTTGACTAGAGCCTGTTCCATTCCCTCATGTTGAGTTATATGTTGCCCTTCATCATTTGTGATAGAGAAAATTCTATTCCTTTGTCTGTGCTGGATCATGGCTTGGTGGAAGAACTTTGTATTCTTTTCTCCTTCATGAAGCCAGTTTATACGAGACTTTTGCTTCCATAATATTTCTTCCTCTTTTCTCTGTTCTTCAAGTTGGCTTATTACTATACCTTCTTCTCTGCTTTTTTCCTCACTTCGACCTTCTAATATAATTTCTTGTTGTAGCACTCTCATTTTTTTCTCTAAACGCTGCTACTCCATGAATATATTCCCAAATTTGTCTTTGTTCCATTTTTTTATTTTTTCTCTAAGTTCTTTTAGTTTTAGTTGGAAGGTCTGCATCTTGCTTCACCCTCTTTGTTGGCTCTGGGTCCACCATTCCTCCACCTTTGGCATGAATTGCTGATTCCTAAGCCAGAATGCCTCAAATCTAAAGGGACGTCTTTTTGGGCTCGATTTAATGTCAATTTCTAGTCTGATAGGCCAGTGATCTGAGCCCATTGCAGGAAGGATCATAGTTTCTATGAATATATCTCTATTTATAATTTGCTCCGATATTAAAAATCTGTCCACTCTCGATGCTACTTGATTTTTTCCCCCTCTCCTATTGTTCCATGTATGGATCCCATTTATTGTAGGAATGTCAACCAATATTTTCTCCGATATCATCTCACCGAAAGCTTCCATGTCTTGGTCTGGTCATTTTGATCCTCCTCGTTTTTCCGCTATGGTTGTAATCATGTTAAAGTCCCCACCTGCAATCCATGGCATCTCCGGGAATAGCCTTCGAATTGTTTTCATATTGTGAAGAAAGCTTATGCGCTCACTTGATAAATGCGAGCCATATACACCTGTAAGGATTATCCATTCTGACAAACCTATCATTCTAAAAGTTCCTGAAAGGATTCGAGGGTAGCTGACCCAGTTTTCAAATTGGACTTCCTCAGGGTTCCATAGGACTGCTAGCCCTGTTGTCGTGCCTACCGCATCCTGACCCATTATCTCATAATGAATATTAGATCTTCTCATTATTTCTTCCCTTTTCTGGGTACTAATCTTGGTTTCTTGAATTATCATTATGCTAGGTTTATCCCTTTTCAACCTATCCCTCAGATATCTTTGTTTTCCTTTGCTATTGAGACCTTTGATATTCCAGCTTGTGATTATCATTTTAATATTTTTAACGGTTGTTGAAATGCCTCTTACAGAGGTATGACTCTTCCAGAATTAACCAGCATCTCCCCTACCACTTGAATGGTTTCACTCATTGGACGCCTACCTCTTTTCCTTCCTCCTTTGCCAGTGCTACCCAATCTGATACTTTGAGACCCTCGTGCTCCTATTTGTTCTGGTTGACTTGCAAAAAGTACTCCCACCTTTTCCTTGTATTTTTGGAACATCTCTTTATATAATTGTTTTTGTTCTTCTGGTATAAATCTTTCATCTAGGTTCTTCCATTCCTGTAACAGTCTTCTCATTATTCGTTCCTCGTCACTTCTTGTGTCTTTTTGAGGGTCAACCTCCATTTGAGTTTGTTCATTTAACAGGTCCATATTCTCCTCTCCCCCTCCTAGTTCTATGTTTATCTGAATTGAGTCTTGTTCTTTTGTTTCTTTTGATAGTTCCATAAGTTCCTCATCACTTTCTTCCTTTTCCATCCCCCTTTCCTCTTCCTGGAGAGCCTTGAACTTGTTTTGATTTTCTAGTGGCGCTATTTTGACAGGTGGTTGCATCCTAGGTGGCCCTTTTACAGGTTTTCTTCTTATGGGCACTTCTTTAAAACCCTCTTTCGTCCCTTCGGTTACCTCTGTTGCCTTCTTCTCTTCTTCTTTCTTCTTAGTTGATTCCTCTGCAGCATTTAAAGGGAATTGTTTGAAGAGGTGACCATATTCATGGCATCTTCTACAGCGAAATGGGATGTGTTCGTAATCCACTGGTTGTTTCCAGACCTCGTCATGGTATTCTAATTCAATAGATTCCAGTAGTGGATCTGTTATATTCATGTATACACATATCCTTGCATAGGATGTGTAACGTCTTCTTTTAGTGGTCTCTGCTACTTTAAAAAATGTTCCAATTGTATTTCCTATTCCTTCTAGGATCTCTGGGTCCCAAAACTTCATAGGTAATCTGAACAGTCTGATCCAAATGGGTGCTGCTAACATTTTTTCCTTTTCTGGGTTATAGCAGTCCTCCCAATGCCTCATGAATAAACCAACGTTATTCATGAAATAGGGTCCTCCCTCGAAGACTCTTTCCTTATCATCCAGATTTGAGAATATAACTATAAAAAAACCTTTTGCCCCCAATTTCAAATCTATATGCCCCTTAGCTTTCCACCTCTACTGTATCCATTTGGACAGATCCTTTTTAGATGGCCAAAACCCTACAAACTTACAGATTAAAGCATGATCTCTCATATAACTTCTATATTCTTCGAGTTTGTTATTCGGAATTACGAACCTAGGTTTTTTCAGTGCTCTTGGGAGAAATTTGCCACTTAATCCCGCTTGCCATCGGGCTCCCATTACTGGAGGATCTCTGTTATTTTTCCTTGAGCCACTTTGCATTCCATTTCTGCTTGACTCCCCTGTTGTTGTGCTTTTGTAGGAGGGTATCTATCACCTTCCCGCTTCAATTGCCATTTCACTGTCAGCTCCCTCTATTTTTTATTTCTACCTTTCACCCTTATCCACAGTCTCGGATTTGGTCGAGCGCAAGAGGAACGAGTCCCCCTGCCTTGGTCTTCACTACCACTCTATTCACAATCATTCTGTCTCAAACCCTAATCCTCCATAAACCCTCGCCGCATCGCCCCGCAAAGCCAACTTTGTTAAAACAAGAGGAGAAATGAATTTATATCTTTTCAGAAGTATTGCATATATTTTGAATTTGAAAGGATTTGAAGAATATTTGGCTACATAACAATTATGACTTCAATAGTTTCCATAGTTTGAGTTGTTCTTAATGGAAAGGAAAAATTATCAAGAGTGGTTTAGAAAGCTTAAAAGTTCCCTTGTTCTTAACGATTTTTGGGAAGTTTGTTATTGAAAGAAGGATAGTGATGGAAAAGAAATTGCACCAAAGCCCCTTGATAATGAGAAGAAATGTGCAATTTGGGAGACAAAGACAACAAGGCATATGCATTAATAACTGCATCGGTGACAGAAGAGGTAAGTTGATATATTTTTTCTTGTGGTACTTCATTTGAAGCATTAAAGAAGTTGAAAGAATTGTATGATTCACACTCAGAACTCAAAATTATTTAGTTATTGTTAAAGTTGTTTAATTTGGAGATGAAGGATAATGATCCTTTGAAGAGTGCCTCTAAAATAAAATCCATTTTTCATGATATAGAATCCGCTAGAATTAAAATAGATTTACAACTTACAAATTTTATAAAAGTCCTTCACCCTGTCTATTCAGACTATTTGGAATCTCTCCAAGCTAGTGGGCAACTAAAAGACATTACATTTGTTAAACTAGTAAGAAAAATAGATGAGAGAGAAAAAGCCTTTGGGAAGAAAGAGGTTCCACCTAACGCTAATGTAGAAACTTTGTGCCTTGCACAACAGGATCATAAGTCTCATGTTGAAACTTCTAGAGGTGATAAAAGTAATAGAGGTCATGGTAGGAGAAATTATAGAGGTAGAGGGGGAATAATACGGGAGACAGACAACAAAGGAATTCTAATGATAGACCAGCTATCAAATGTTTTAGATGTGGTAAAATTGGTCATATTTCTACTAACTGTAAAATCCCTTGGGAGAAATTCTTTGAAAGGAGAGAACAACTGAATGAAAAGAAATATCATCCACCACCAGATAAGGGAAAATTATCAGAGTCTGCACATTACATTTTTTCTCATTGTAATTTTAATATTAATGGTGTTTTCAACACTACATCTTCTTCATGGCGAGATATTTGGATTTTGGACTCAGGAGGCACTTGTCATATGACATTTAGGCGATATTTTTTTGAAAATTTTAGTGATGATATTAATGGTGTTATTCACTTTGTTGACAAGTCTCAAATTAAACCATATGGAATTGGTTCTATTCATTTGACGATACTGAATCTTTCCAATTATGTTCTACAGGATGTACTTTATATTCCACAGTTTCAGCAAAATTTGATGTCTCTTATCCATATTTGGCAGAAGGGGCATTCTATTCATATATTTCATGGCATCATCGAGATAAGAAGAGAATATCATCATGCAGTTATTATGACTAGTGAGGAAGAAGGTACACTTTTAAAGTTAAATGGTACTTCATCTATTAATTCTTGTGAAAGTTCTACATTTTTGGCGCAACAAAGTGACACCCTATCTCCTAGCTTTTTGTGGCATGCTCAATTTGGTCACATCAATTATGGCAGCATCAAAATTATGAAAAAGCAAGGTATTAAAGGTCTTCCTATAGTTCCAAGAAAAATTACACCTTCTGATGCTTGTATTCTAGGAAACCATTGTAAACAACTTTTTCATAGTTCTTCTTTCAAATCTTCACGAAAATTAGGTCTTATTCATTCAAATTTATGTGGACCAATGTCTGTTGCAACTGCAAATGGAAATAAATATGTGCTAAAATTTATTGATGATTACTCAAGAATGTGTTGGGTGTATTTGTTGAAGAATAAGTCACAAGTGTTTGAAGTTTTTAAAATTTTTCATTTGATGATTAAAAATGAAACTCAATAGAATATAGGCATTCTTAGAACTGATAATGGTGGTGAGTACACTTCTCATGTTTTTGAAAAATATTTGAAGGACAATGGAATCAAACATCAAACTACCATACCTTATAATCCACAATAGAATGGCGTTGCAGAACGTATGAATATAACTTTTCTTAATATGGTTAGATCTATGATGTTCTTTAAGAATTTTAAGTTGATGTTTTGGGGAGAAGTAGTGATTTGTGCACCTTAAATTCAAAATCCTTTTCCTTCTTCTGTCATCAATAATAAATATCCTAATGAAATGTGGTATAATCGTCTTCCTGTCATTCAACATTTTAGAGTATTTGGTTCTCTATGCTATGCATCAATTCCTAAACATCAACACAACAAGTTGGGTGCTAGGAGTCGCAAATGTTTTTTCTTGGGATATTCTGCTACTTCCAAAGATTATAGATTATATGATGAGGAGAACAAGAAGTTCATTCTTTCTAGAGATGTTATTTTCCTTGAATTAGATAAAAGTAATTCCACTCTTGATAAGCAACTGGCTCATTTGAGGAAATTTTCATCTAAAAAGTTCTATTTTGAATCTGATAATGTTGTTCCACACACTGAAGGGGGGGTGCCCATTTTGGATAAGTATGTGGTTCTTCCATCTTTGACTCATGAGAATGTTATTACTGAATAAATTTGGATGATATTAATGTTACTACAAGATCAGAAATTGGCTTTGAAGAGCATGTTCTTGAGCCTGTTTTTCAGGATGAGAAACCATCACAACCACTTCAGCAACCTTTACGAAGATCTACACGTTCTCTAAAATTTCCAAGCTAGTATGATGATTTTGAAAGATGAATTTCTTCTAAAGGTGATTCAGGTAATGTTTCTCATGACTGTGAATTCAATCATTTTACAATTAGCAAACCTAATTGTTTTGAAGAAGTTGCTAATTGTGATGAATGTAAGGATGCAATGCAAAAGGAATATGATGCACTTATTAAGAATGGAACTTGGAGGTTAGTGGATCCTCCTGTAGGTGTCAAACCCATTGGTTGCAAATGGGTGTATAAGATCAAACACAAAGAATATGGTTCGCTTGATAAATATAAGGTAAGACTTGTAGCAAAAGCCTATGCTCAGAAGGAAGGTGTTGACTACACAAAGACATTTGCTCCTACAACAAAATGGGGCACAATTGGAACTCTGTTTTCTCTTGCAAATTAGAATATCTGGAAGATATACCATATGGATGTTAAAACAACTTTTTTGAATGGATATTTGAAGGAGGATGTTTATATGTTTCAACCTAAAGGTTTTTTTGTTAAATGCAAAGAGAAAAAGGCATGTAAATTGGTTAAGGCTTTGTATGGATTGAAACAATCATCTCGTGCATGGTATGAAAAGTTAACTTAATGCATTCTCAAGTTGAATTATATGTTATTTTATCTGGATGATGCAACTCTTTTTGTTAAGAAAATTGGAAAGTCATTTGTATATTTGGGTATGTATGTAGATGATTTGATGATCACAAGAAACAATGATGACTATATAGCGTTCGTTAAAAGAGAATTATTGAAAGTTTTTGACATGACAGATTTGGGTTTATTACATTATTATTTAGGGATTGAAGTTGATTAGAAACCTAAATATATTTTCATTTCTTAGAAAAAGTATATTGGACAACTATTTGACAGATATGGGATGTAGGATTATAATCCTGTCACTACTCATATGGAGTAGAATCTTAAGCTTACTTCCATTGAAGGAAGTATGTTTGAAGATCCAACAAAGTTCAGGAAACTTTGTGCTCTAGTATTTGAGACTCTATTATCACTCCAAAATTTCTTTAGAGTTGTTATGAAAGAAATGATAGAGGTAACCACAAACCTACTTTGGAGATTAGGAGCTAGCCTTCCTAATTCTCAGAGAGGGCTCTCTCTTTATGATTTAAGTTTGTTTTAGTTATTTGATTTTAGGCTAGTTATGTTTATACTTGGTTTTTTATTTGAATTTGGTGGTGAGATCATTGACTTAGATGGATAGAGGGATGTATTTTACCATTGGACTATGGGGTCAAATTTCAAACAAACAGGACTAGATCAAGTTCTAAAAATCGTGTCTACAGGGCAAGATAGCAGAGTAATTTTAGTTCTTAAGGCTGGATGGTGAAGTTGGTTTCAATCGGATCCAAAGAGAAATTAAGGGTTCCTTAGGCCGGATTATGAAAGAAGTGAAAGAGGTCAATCGGGATGGGAGAGCAATTAAGGATTCTCAGATCTAGATATCAGAATAAAACATAGAAATGATTAATTGTTCAAGCTTGTGTGTACTTAAGCAAATTTTGAAATAATTTTCCAGTTAATCCATTCACTTTAGATAACATGCAAGTTTGTGAAATGCATAAGAAGATAACAAATTTGAAAAAATAAAATATTTCATTTTAATAGCTCAACACATGAATCCTATAATGCAATCTCTTTATTACTTAGTCCAATCTGCTGACTTGAAAAATTGGTAATAACCCTCAGGTTTCTGATCAATACAACTCTACAAATTTCTAGTAATCCACACTTAATACTTCGAATTATGAAGTATTTATACAAAATAGTTTACAAAATATCCCAAACTGTCTTGGGAATTAACATAGGAAAAACAAATATCTTCATGTAAGAAGATAGAGATAGATGTTCAACTGTTGTATGTTGTCCCTCTTTATTTGGTTGTGTTGTCTTTATGCTCTGATATTTTGTTGTTTATTCTCTGCTTTGTTGTTGGTCTTCACGCTATCTGTTCTTTTTATTTTTCCCTTTCAATTGATACACTTTCACCTAATACACTTTCAACTCGTTGATCTGTCATTTTTCTTTTACTATGTTGTTTTTACTTTTACTATGTATTTTTACAGCAAATCATTTAACTTTTCCCATGTGTTTGCACCTGGTAATTGAATATTTACCATTTCCTTGTAAATTTCATCTGCTTCTGTATACTTGGAAAAAGTGGGTCCATTCACAAAAAGGTGTTTTACCTCATGTTGGAGGTAAAACAGGTTCTCAGATGTCTGATGTAGAACCTTTCCAGTAGGCATTCCCTTCATAGAAGAATTATTTGCCTGATCTCTGGCCACCTCTCTAATTCTGCTGTTGTAGTCCTCCCGTGGCATCGATTTGTCGTTTATCAGCAAGGGATTAGGCAAACCTTTCTGCCTTAGAGCATCAAACTTAACCATAAACATGTCTATAGTGATCTGCATGGTTTGGCATTTGTCTTATAGGTTCAACATTAAATTTCTCTTGGTGAGCACCCTTTTTACTTCTAGTATGGTGCTTGTCCTGTCAAGTATGTCCAGCTCTTGCAATTCATATTTGTTTTTGGAGTTCAAAAAATGGATGATTCTAGTGGCTTATTCTGGCATATCTCCTAGTTCTGCCTTAACTCTCTGAGTGGCTTCTGTAGCCTCTTTGACTAGGTTATTTTGTTCAAAGATTACTTGAATGGATGGCCAAATATCATTGACAGAGTCAATGATATTGGCATATAATTGTTCTTTGGCTTGGCAAAGTGGCTCCTTTAATGTTATCTATTTCTCTAAGCTCTTTATCCTTTCATTCATTCTAGTTGATTTCTATACTTCTTCTTTGTGCATAATTTGTGCAGGCTTATTGCCATTCTCTAGACTTGTTATATTTTCCTTAAGCTTGTTTATCTTTGTGGTCTGAATGGACATGTCCTCCATTGCTTTGACCAACTTGCTTGCCTCATCACCTGGTTGGGCTACTCCTGATGTCGACCCTATTACTAATGTAGATGTTGTGTTAGCTGGTAATGATGTAGCCAAAGGAGCTGTAGGGGCCAATGAAGCTGCCAAGCTAGATGGCACTACTATAGTGAAAATTGGAATGGCAGTGGCAGTGGTAGTCTCAAGGATGGCCTGTTTTAACTATATCGCGTTGTCCAACTCCTTCTCCATCTCTTTCAACTGATCATTCAATTAAAGCATAAGGTCCATCATCTCAACTTGATGGGTTTGGCTTTCAAGGACTTCTTTTGTCTGTGGATGTTGTAAATGAGGCAACTTTAATTGCTTGTTCAAAGCAGCAATGTCCTCATTCTTCTTCTTTATTAGTTTCTCAGTAGTTTTGACATCACTGGGATTATACCCAAGTTCAATTACCAAGTCTTCAAGTGACTTGATTCTATTGTCCTTGGCATGTGAGGAGGCCTTTTCAACCTTGTACTATGCAATAATATTATCTAGTGAGCTTTGGAGTTTGTGCACAATCATAACTTTGTTTGTCATGGTGGAATAGATCATCTCACCTGTCTGTTTATGAAACTCAATCTGGTCAATGGGGTGGACATCCCTAGCCAAAACCTCAAAATATTTTTTCCTATGGTCAGCTGATGATCTTGGCTACTACACTACGGGTTCCATGAATGTCAATTGCATTTTACCTATTTTGATGTCAAAGGCTGAAATTAATCTTCTTTGATTTACAGGTGTTTTCTTGAAATATTGGGCATAAGTCCTAGCCTTCAATGTTTCATTCCTCAACTTAATTTCTTTATACCTATCTTTAATCTCTTTCTTTTTATCCACATGCCTGGTGGATGAAGAGACTTCAATGCTAAGTTGTTTCTCAATAAGTTGAGTGCTTGATGCAGAGGGCTGATGTGTTTCTCCTGAAGCTGTTGGGACTTTTCTTCTTTCCACCATTTTATCATTGTCAGTTATTTCCACTGTTCCAATGGTGTCTTCCTATTCAGTTACAGGATTAAGCTTGGGCCTCTTCCTGTAACTGATCAAATTGTTCATATGTGGTTTCCATGGCCCAACTAGACCCTTCTTCCCTGGTTCTCTTTACATTCCTATCTTCATTTGCTGGAGTCTGTAAAATAGGAGGAATATTCATTTGTTCTCTTAGGGCTGGAACCTGCAGAAAGGAACTTTTATCAATCTGTTTTTCTACATCAATTAATATATTCTCCACATCAACTACAATATTTTCCATGCCTATCAAAGTGTTTTCCAACCATTCTAATTGGTTGGAAAATCTCTCAATGTCTGGGCTAGGATGATGTATGAAAGGACCAAATTTTACTATGAGCCTTAGTTTATTTATGACTCCATGAGGGTCATATTTCCACATAAAACTGTTCTTGAATTTCATCTATTGTAAAATCTTATCTGCCTCTAGTCCAGCTTCCCTAGTATTGAAAATAAAGGGGCCCAATTGATTTATCATTTTGAATTGGGTCTTCTTCCTCGCTGATAGGAAATTTACTTCAGCCGAATTTATAATCTACCTAAAGTATTCTAGTGCAAATATCCTCATGGGGAGGTATTTGGGCAATTTGTATGGGGCTAGTTGGCATCCATATATCCTTATCTCTATGTGATTCTGGTATAAATACCAGTCTCCCACTTTACTGTTCTTTGCCAACTATAACACCCTTTTAATCTCTTGACTGATCCTGGGCTGATGGCTACTGGTTAGCATATCATAACTGGATGGACAAATGAATCAATGAAGTATTTGTGGGGAAAAACAATGGAGAATTTTTGGATGAATGGTGTCCAGTAGATGACTGATCTTGGGTTTCCTTTGGTGTTTAACTTCTGAATGTTGACAGGAAATTTGTCTGACTGGTAATATAAAAACATGTGAAACAATACGGATGAGTATTTGAAGAATGTCTCAGTTGGTAATTTGATGAATTGCTCATGCATTCTGTCTGCTATGAACTGAGCATATTTATACATTGTAGCAGGAGGCTTTTCTGGGCAGAATATGGAAAGGAAAGCTAGAACAACCTCTTCCACATGCTCATCTGATGTGTAGCCTAAAATGTAGTAAAGCATGGTTATGATTTGTCTGCTTCTCTCAGAACAAATGGTGGTAGCATATGGAGAACTTTCTGTAGGAGTATTACATTCCTCTATGATAAAAGTTTGGAAAATTTCGGTTATCTTGTGAAGGTCTAAGTTGGTATAGAGGTCAAGCAAGCTTTCAATAGAAAGTGGGGTCTCATTTGGGCTTGGTTGGACTTGCAGCATTTGGTTAATGGATTATATAGTGATGGTCAATAAAACTTGCTGGTCAGGGATGAAAATTGCTCTTTGACTGGGAATGTAGCAAACTTGGTAGAAGTGGATGATTTCTGGGAATGGGTGTACTTCTGGGAACAAATACTTGTGAAAGTTGGACTCCCAAAGGTGAATGTCATCATTCTAGTTCAAATATTTGTCTTTACTCCAGCAATGGAGCTTTAGTAGGTAAGCAAGGGAAGCAGTGTCCTTAATTTGAAAATCTCAGTCTGCTAAGGCAAGGTGGTCAATGTCTAGGTGAAGGGTTTGCATAGGTCTCATGTCCAGAGAGGTTTGGGAAGCCATAATTAGTTTTACTAAATTGAATTAGGCTTTTAATGGTTTCAAGAATGAGGTTTTAGAAGCTCTAGAATGATGGGATGGTAATTACAGTCTGTAAAAGGGTTTAGGATGTACAAATAAGTTTCTCTTTAATTCAGGAAGGTTAACCACTCAATTACAATTGTGCGTTTTCAAATTCAAGGGTTGTTCTGGTTTTTTCCAAAAATACCTGGAAATTGGCGGTTTGGCATGTAGACAGGGTTATGTGGTAACTGTAGAAGGTACTGAGGCTTCAACTGTCAATTGGCTACTTCAATTGGGTATCTGCAGCATCTTCGGGTAGTAAAAATGGCTGAATTAGTCGCTCAGAGGTTCAGGGTGTCGCAAATGGCTAAGTAGCAGTTTGCAATGAAAAACGAGCGAAAAGAGCAATTTGGGGCTTTTTTGGCCTTCTAACCGATAATGGTCACGTTTTGGCACAAAAATTATTAAGTGAACAGTGGGCAGTTTTCGGTTTAGGAGGGGAGGTGGGTTTGTGCACCATCGCACCGCTCTTGGATGGCGAGCGGTGTTTTTCGCGAGCACGCGATATAACTTGGTGTTGCCATGTAGTAGAACAATTCCCGGCCAAAATCACGAATCTTGCATGCTCTCAGGCTGTTATTGGCTAGACGATGAATCTGCGTGATATGGATGTACACCATCGGATTTGGTGGTAGGAGATTGGAGGGATATCGCATAACTGAGTTGCATGGATGGAATCAGGAGAGTCGTTGGCAGGGCCCAGGATTTAATTACAACAAATTGTAATTAAATAACCAATAATGTGGGAATTTTGCAATATAATCAAACGGTTAATAAAGGTGGGAGCATGGTTATGTGGTGGGGGTTTTTTAACTGCACCAAGTGTTGGTGGGTTAAAAAGGTTTGTTGGGAAATATAAAGTGGGGGACATTAATTACATAATGTGGGGGCATAGTAAATAAAAACTTAGGATAAGGGGTTTTTGTGGGTTTTTAAGGGGAAAATGAAATTAATAATGGGGGAAGGTGATATTTGTAATGGGGAATGGGTTTCACACTAGGGAAAAGGGGTTTTGGGAAGGGGCAATGATTTTTTAAAGGGTAATTTCTAGGGGAATGTGTTGAACCAAGGGGTGAAGGTCAAAATGAGAGGAAAAAGGGGTATTTATAAGTAATGAAGGGATAATGGGGAAACTAGCAAATAAGTATGAGGGGGTGTAGTGAAATGAGAGGAAATTAGTAAACAAGCTTGGCGAATATCCTTTCTTTCTCAGAATTCCTCCTGCACATGAAAGATAGGATTAAGAATGATAAATGTGCTTTTGACCTAGCAATTTTGAGCACTTTCCAAAAATTCTTCTACCTACCCTTTATTTACCCTAACATTTTCTCTTCATTTATTGGGTGCATTTGTGCTTGCTGACCCTTTATTTCTTTTTCTTTTGACAAGAAAACTATCTAATTCTAACCTTATAACTTCCAACGGCTTAGTTTAAACTGATGAGCTCATTTTTATTCTCTACCTAACTACTGATCTGCCAAGGTTAAACAATTTGGCTAGATATTTATTCTTTATCTATCAACATGAAATTTAAAACATAAATGAGTCAACATTAAGCTATTTGACCATCATGGATTGTGACATTTTTGACAAGCTACACACAATTTTATTTTACAAAGTAAAGCAAAAGAAGTGGCATTTGAATTTGCACACTTTCATGATCTATTTTTATTCTCCTTTTGGGCTTCATATTTTTCACTTTTTTTCATTTTTTTCTTTCTGTTTATCCTTTGATTATTCTTTTAGGACTTACCATCTTTACATTTTTTAATTTTTAATATGTAAAATATTTTGCAGAAAGCAAAAGTATGTACAATATTACAAGACTAACCATAGCCAATTAAAAATTATGAATCCTATTATTATAGAACCCTAAAAATGGCTCCACATGGAGATGGCATTTCTTGGTGAAATGTCAAGAACTTTAAGATCAGTAGCCTTTGAAATTGTGACTGTAGTTACCTTATAACTTACTCCTTTGTGATTTTGCTTTATTCATATATATGATGGTACATCTTTCAAAGCTCAGGGCCTTCTCTCCGGGCTTCAACTTCAAAAAATTATCATCCAATCCAATCTAAACTCTGCAATGTTATATACAATGAACAAATTTAAATGGACTACTATTAATCTATGGATAAGTAGTGCTTCAACATTCTACCATTGATGGGTCCTCCTCGTAGATCTGTTCCATCTAACTGTCTCAAGAAAAATGCATTGTTACCTCTGTAACCATAATTGATGTAAGGGCCTTTCCATAGGAAATCAAATTTTCCATGTTTACCTTTTTCTTCTCTTCTAGAATCCCATTTGAGAACTTTATCATCTATGTAAAAATCATTAGCTTTGGTTTTCTTGTCAGAAATATTTTTGATTTTATCCTAGATCACTTGTGATTTGACATAGACTTCTTCTCTAGTTTGCTGCAAGTGTATTGTCAGCTTTTTTGTCCTTTGGATATCATTTGGTTCTACTTGCAACTCTTTGATCATTTTCATCACTGGTACTCCTAAAGAGGATGGAAAAACAACATCCATACCATATACCAGCTGATAAGGAGATGTACCAATGGAATTTTTAGTAGTTAGTTTGTCTGCCCATAAGGCATTGACTAGATTTTTGTTCCATGTCTTCTTGTTGTCTTCTAGCAACTTTTTGATGATATTGACAAGGATTTTGTTTGAGGATTCTACAAGTCCATTACCTTGAGGGTAATAGGCAATGGAATGGCCAAGGGTAATGTGATATTTGTTACAAAAGTCTATCATTTTCTTGGATATAAAAGCAACTGCATTATCAGTAATGATCTTTTGAGGGCATCCAAATCTAGAAAGGATATTGTTTTCAAGGAATGAGATAATGATAGAGTCTATGGCTTGTCTAGAAGGAATGGCTTCTATCCATTTAGTAAAGTAATGTAGAATTTCCCACTGTAGATCACCTGATAATGCAATATACTAAAGCAAAATACTAGATCTACTTCTACAATCAAACTTTGCAGAAGCTTAATCAGTTTGAGAAAGATTGATTAGAACACATATAATAGAGAAGAAGATTCAATCACACATGAAACACAAAAGAATAACCTGGGGAAAGCCTCAACCTAAAACTCCAATCTTTGTATTATCATACAAGTGGAAATATGTTCAGTATTAAAAAAAGAATTAGCTCACAAACTATCCTGCTCTCTCTGCAATCAAACAATACTGCTCATGGATAGTCAAAGGCTCTCACAAGCTTCTCCTCTACCCTCCAAGCCTTTTATTTCCTTGCGCAGTTTTCCCTGGGGTCCAGTGCTTCCACTTGTGTGAATTCCCACCTCACACTGCTCACTTGGCTCATAAATAACTACACAAACCTGAAGGAGATAATTCCTTCTGCATGGATAAGTTTCCTTTATAGGAAAATTCCTCAAACTGATAGTACATTGTCCCTTCCTCTAATCTCAACTGGGTCTCTGACTGAACTGACATGCATGAGTTATTTATGAGAGAATATTCAGTTATCTGGAGAGCAGCAATTACATGAATGCAAGCAACAACTAACTGAACTCACAATTAATTCTACAAACTGTTAGAATTAATCTAACTAGACTTAACTCAGTTAATTGAGCTAACTAATTACAAATCAAATTACAACTCATTCTTATCTCTTTAACTAACGGATAAATTCCTCAATCAATGGAGAAACTGATAGACTTCATGTTTGATTTCCTACAACTAACTAACTCAAGATGAATTAATTAATTATTTTACAAACAACTGCTAAGATCAAATATGAATTTTAATTCTCAATTTTAGTTCAGGGACTAGCTAAAATTGGAATACATCTCAAAATTCTATTTATAGCAATGCTATTTTTAGCATTTCTTGTTGCCATTTTCAACAAGTAATCAATGGTTGTCAAATTCCATTTATGTTGAGCCAAGGAGGATGGGTGAATTTCCCCAATGAAGGATAAACCCCATTGTTGAAAAGGCATTTCTGTGGAGATGGGTTTGAGAGGTAATGGTAAGAGTTTCTTTTTTCCCTCAAATATTTGGAACTTATGACAGGAGGTCACATGTTTCTTGACATATGAAAAAAGGGCAGGCCAGTAAAAACCTACCCTTAGAATCTTGTTAGCAGTTGTTTTCCAATATAGGTGTCCTCCATAATCTCCTACATGAAATTCTTGCATAACTTTGTCAGATTCAGCTTTCAATAAACAATTTAGTAGAATGCCACCATTATCTTTCCAAAATAAAGCATTGTCTATGATACAATATTTCATTGATTTCATTTTCAAAAATCTAGCTTTATTTCTAGATAAACCATGAGGAGCTTGTAAGTTTAGTAAAACAGATATAATATCTGCATACTAGGGTGAATCTATGAAAGCTTCACTGATCTATGGAGTCGCCATCTCTTCCTGATCATCTAGGGCACCATTCAAATTTATATCTAAGCCCTGGCAGTTCCATTCAACCATGAGTTTAGCTAAACCTTGGCCTTTGATAAGTTTTGTAGGCTTTATTTCTTTGTCATATTCCAAAATAATTGCAATCCATTTTCCTCTCTTTCCTTCAGGCCCATTTTGTGTCAAAATGTCCTTTACTACTAAATTTTGAACATAAGCAATGATGTGTGAATACAAGATGTACACTCTAAAATCTTTAATAGCTTTCACTGAAGGAAGTTCTTGTTTTTCCATTATGTTGTACTCTAGTGTAGCATCCCTCAAATATTTGTTGAAAAATGCAATAAGTTGCTCATAACTTTGATCATTCTTTTGCAACAAGATTGCTGCAATAGTATGTTCTGAAGAAAAAGAAAAAATTATAAAATATTTTTGGAAATCAAGACTTATGAGTACTGGTGTTTTAGTAAGGGCCTCTTTGATTGCCTCAAAAGACTGTTTAGCCTCTACTGTCCACTTAAGTGTTGAATCTTTCTTTAACATGTTATTTAATTCTCTAATTAATTCTGCTAAGTTAGAGATGTATCTCCTAAGGAAATTTATTTTTCCTAAGAAGGATTGTAATTCTTTGATATTTCTAGGATGAGTGATGGTCAGGATTGCCTCTATTCTAGCTAGATCTATTGTCATTACATCTTTGGATATTACGTGTCCCAATAGTTTACCTTCTTCTAGACCAAAGAGTGTCTTTCTAGGATTTAAGGAAATACCAAATTTTCTGCATTTAATGAAAACTCTTCTTAGGTGATCTAGATGTTCATTATCTGAGTTGGAAAAGACTGTGATGTCATCTTGGTAAAAAACTATAAATTCATCTATTTCTTTGGCAAAGGCTATGTCCATAGCTCTCTAGAATGTTTCTCCTGCATTCATCAATCCAAAAGGCATTTTCAAGTACATGAAAGTCGACCCAAGGAGTTGTAAATGTAGTCTTTGCTTGATCCTCTGGTTGAACTAAGATTTGGTTATATCTAGAGAATCCATCAAGCAAAGAAATTATGGATGATCCTACTACCCTTTGAAGGATGTGGTCCATTTTTGAGAGAGGATAGTTGTCCTTTAATGACATTTTTTTAAAGTTTCTTAAATCAACACACAGTGTGATTTCTCCTGTTTTCTTCCTAGTAGAGACTAAGTTAGAGACCCAATCTGAATATCTAATAGGTGGTATGATCTGTGCATCATACATCATTTTTACTTCCTTTTCAATGAGTGGCATAAGAATTGGATTAATTCTCCAAAGATTCTGTTTAAAAGGTTTATGATCTTCTTTGATAGGTATCTTATGTTAAATTATGCTGGTATCATAAGACTTAAGGTCTTCATAACTCCAGACAAAGACATCTTGAAACTCTTTGAACAGATTTATGTATTTCCTTTTTTCATCTGGAGATAATTCTTTGGATATTTTGATAAGCTTGGGTTTTTCTTCAGTTCCTATGTTACATTCTTCTATGTCTTCTCTTAAAGGCTCCATTTTTGGTTTTCTAGTTGCATCATTTGAATCAAACAAATATTCTAATGGGACTAATCCCTTGGGCAAAAAGTTATCTTTAAGGTTTACAATTTCAGGATCATCATTCATTATTTCTTCTATTTCTACCTTTTCTAAGTTATCTATTTCTACTTTAGTGAAAATAGTGGGTTTACCTACATCTAAAGCATTTATATTTATCTCACTATCTATGCTATTATCTACTATATAATTAGTATCTATATTACAGTTTTGAAACTCTCCTTCAGCATTTATGAAATCATAAATTTGAGAATCTTGTGAGAAAATCTGCCAATATTTCAAATTGTCAGGTATAACAGGCCTATGTCTCATTTTTGTAGTGTACTTGTGGTTGGGTAAAAATGCAATTTGCAGGTACTAGGAAAAGTGGCCAAACTGTGAGCTTGCATGTTTTGTTTCCTAGGAATGTAGCAAAATCAGTTTCAAGAAGGTCTTTAATCAAATCCAGGACAGTCTCTCTGTATTGGCTAAGTCTAGGATTATTCATAGAGTATTCACCTTTGATTTGTTTTATAATCAACTTTGAGTCTCCCATGATAGAAACTTTCTTAGCTCCAAGTTTTCTAACCATTTGTAGTCCTAAGATTAGAGCTTCATATTCTGCCATGTTGTTTGTGCATTTAAAGTTTAATCTAAATGCATGACCTTCAGAATGATTATTTTCCATGTTGTGAATCCAAACTCCTACACCCGATCCTAATCTATTCACAGAGCCATCAAAATCTAAATTCCATAGAGATTCATGAAACATGTTTTCTCTATCAGGAGCTTTGTATTTTTCTTCTACAACTGTGATTTCATTCTTGTCATTGTCTGAATTATATAGGATGAAAGAGTCCATATCAGAATGCATGGAGTATATAGGGAAATTTTGTGGTTTTTCTGCACTACTCACCATGTATTTCATTAAGGTCTCTTTGTAAAGTTTCCTTTGTTGACCAAACATAGAGATGATGGCATATGATATGTCCAATTGTAGAGATCCCTGTAATTTTGCTCCCCAGTAGCAAGATAGTAGCATTCCATGCTTGGGTGGGATATCAGCAACTATTATGTCCATCACTATACTCTTCGTTGGGCACTGGACTAGAGTCACACACAAATCTTTAATTAGGCCAAGGCACTTGACTTGGCTAGAATCAAAAGAAAACAAGTCCTTATATGGTCTGGTGATATCTAAGTTTAATCTCCCCATGAAGGCTTTTGGCATTAAGTTATGGGATGCCCCTAAGTCTAGAATAGCGTTATGTAATATTTTATCATGAACATTTAAACTAATGTAGAATGGAGGGATACCCCCTTGTTGATGGGTGCCATTTACTTCAGGACCAAACAATAACTCAGGTTGATCATCATTCAAGTTTACAACATCCTCTCCTTCACCTATATTTAATGTTTCAGTGATTTGTGCTTTATATGATTCATTTTTCACTAGTTCAACCAAAGGAACTGATATTTTCAATTTTGCTATCTCAGTCTTAATGTTGAATGGTAACTGAGTTTTTCCTGATTGTATGAGATCTTAGTAAATGTGTTCTATCTAGTTTTATATTCTTTTTCAGTAGCAATTTACTTTGTGCCTCATCAATTTTTTTTTGAATTCTCTTCTTTGGAATTATTTGAGCAACAATTTCTGTTTGAGTTTCAGATGAAGTTATATCTACAATTTTTCGGTTGGAAGTATCCTAGTTCCCCTAGGGAGAATTTGTAGAAATTTGGTCACAGGAGCTTCTGCCATCTTTTTAGTTTGGGTTTGGATTGATTTCTTAGTGGGAATTTCAATATTATTTTTGCTTCTAAGGCTATACTATTTGTGAACTTCATATATAACAGATTCATAGCCTTGTTTGAAGTCAAAGGACTCTCCATATTCTAATTGCAATTGTTGTAGCATGTTCAATTCCTATTCTTCCTGAGTAAGAAAAATAGTATCTTCATATTTAATCCTAATAAGTTTATCTGGGTGTCCTCCTCTTCTTCATGGTTTTGTGCACCCTCAGGATAGTTCTCTTGAAAAGAAGGTCTAATCTACTGATCTAGTATAGCATTTTTTCCAGTGTTAGGATTCTTCCTAAAGTTGGGGTTTCTTATTGGGGGTGGTTGTTGATTTTCCCATTGAGATTATCTTTCCATGTTTTCTAATCTGTCCATTATCCTTTCTACACTCTTAGCTAAACTATCTATTTTACCATCTGAAGTGGAAGATTACTCTTTAATGACAACTCTTTTCTCATTTCTCATCCTAGCTTTCTTAGCTAATAAATTTGCTTCTACACTAACATCATTACTTTGCATTTGTTCCAATGTTTCAGGGTTTCTTTCCCTTAATTGGTATGACATGTCAGTGTCAAAACCATCAAGAAATGTGATCAATGTTAGGTCTGGTGGAGGTTTAATATTAACAGGGATCGCATTGTAGATGTTATTGAACCTAGTACAATAATCTTGAATTGATTCATTAGGAGCTCTTCTAATTTTATCATATTCATGTTGGCATTATGTCTAAAGTGTTGTCCTTGATGGCAAACCATTCAGGTGATGGATCACTGTACAACAAGACAGTAGCAGAGATTGATGATCAGCTCTCAAATATTGAAGAAAATAAGGAGTACGCAGGCACACCGTACAAAAGGTGCGTACACGCAGGCCGGTGTTACATAAAGTGCGTACATACCCGCAATTATCCCATTCATGAGGTGCGTACCCCAGTGCACACACTTCAAGGCAGTAAAGCGCGCACACGTGGGGTTCCTTATGTTTAACCCTTGGTATTTAGCCG